>JBAMBO010003688.1:0-33073 GCA_037044535.1 Lordiphosa magnipectinata
TGAAAAAAATTGTTAGTAACACGTGTGAAAATAAAATTTTTTTTCATTGATGTTAATTATCATGGCAGAAAAAAATCTTTTGAGCAATTTACGAACCCTGCTAAATATGCGTAGAAAGTACGAACCATCTATCTAAAAAACTAAGGGATATATAGCGCTTTTTCCAAATTGTGGTGGCGGGAGGGGGGAGGCGAAAATTTCAAATAAACTTGGTCTGCCTGCAACTATAAGAATATATCCCGTACATGTCTAACCTCTATCTCTTACCATCTCTGAGATGTTATTGTTCATCCGGACAGACGGACATTGCTATATCGATTCGGTTGTTGATGCTGATTAAAAATATAGAAGTAGAAGTATATATATTTTTTGAACATTGAATAATAGTACATCATTAAAGTAACGGGCTTTACAAAGTTAATTACAAAATATATAAAAAAAAAACATGTTCAAATACATATACACAGCCGCAGAATAAAATATAACGTAGTTTTCAACTTGGTTTCTAAATTGAAGTTGAATTGTACCGAATAAATTAGTTAATAGTAACTTAAAATGTAGGTAAATTAGGTTAATTTACTAGTGTAGTGTAGTAGTGTGATGGTTTTTGTTTATAATACTGTACAAGTAATTTTTTGCTCCGAGGTTGAGATCCAGGGATTTATACAGAGTCCTCATTGTGCTCCATTTTGCTTGCGCAATAAGTCCGTCCCTTTCTACTTCGCAGATTTTGGCAATGATTTGTGCGTGGGGTTGTTGCCACAGTAGATGGTTTTCAAGGTCGATACTGACGCAGCACTCGTTAGCGATGTTAGCCCATATTTCAAAGAACTGGGATCTTTCGCCCTGTAGTTGCCTAGCTATGATCTTTGGCAATCTTGAGCTATCCATCTTCATTATCTTGTTTAAGTAGTTGAAATGGGTATGCAGAGTGTACGTGAACAGCGAGGGCAGACCAGTTTCTATAAATATTGCATAATTTGGGGAAGTTGAGTGGAGCCTAAATACTTTTTTGATGAAGAAGGTGAGCAGGCGCTCGACATATTCATAGGATGAGTGGCCCCATACTTGCGATCCATAGCACAGGATTGAACGTACAGCCGCTTGGAAGACTGCGTATTTTGTGCTTGGCTTAACATTTTTCCTTCTAAGCAGAGTTTTCCATGAAGCGTTTAAGGCCACTTTTGCATCTTTCAGTTTCTCGCAGAGGTGAGCTTTAAATGACATATTGTGAGTCACTAGTACTCCTAGGTATTTATAGCTCTTCACCCTTTCAAGGGTAACACCGTCTATAGTCCAGTCTTCTAATCGTGAGTAACGACCGCCGCCCTGTCTAATTATCATGATTTTTGATTTGTCCGTGTTGATTTGAAGGCACCATTCTCTACAATATTCGCGAAGCTTATCAATCATTTCCTGGAGCATTTGCGGAAAACCGGCAAAGAGACACATGTCGTCGGCATACATCAACACTTTGAATAGGTGTCCAGCAAAGGTAACCCCGCCTGGTAAGGCATGTGTGATATCGTCGACATATAGCGAGAATAAAAGTGGACTTAGAGTGCACCCCTGCTTGACTCCACAGTTACTGTTAAACCAGTCCGAAAGTCTGGAACCGTCCGAAACCGATGCTTTGTTATTGTCGTACAGCTGGACTATTGCCTTGAGCATTTTAGTAGATAGACCGATGTTGCTCAGTTTGTAGAACAGGCTTCTTCTGTTCACTGTATCAAATGCTGCCTTAAAGTCAATAAAAAATATATATATATATTTTTTTGGACTGGAGATAAGACTGAGCAATTGACGTTAGGACAAAGATGATATCGACTGTAGAAAAGCCCTTTCGAAATCCATTCTAAAATTCACTTAGTAGATTCATCTTGTTAACCCATTCAGTCAAGAGGGACAGTAGCACTCCTGCTAGAATTTTCATCATGACATTAAGGCAAGATATTCCCCTGTAGTTGCTGGCGTTACATGGGTCTCCCTTTTTATAGATTGGGAAGATAATGCTACGCTTTAACGAGTCTGGGTTGGTCCCTTCATTGTACATGTGATTGTAGGCTTGTGTTAGCAGTTCTATGAAGTTTGGCGTCGCGTTCTTAAAAAATTCAGCAGATATTCTGTCATCCTCCGGCGCTTTGTTAGTTTTCAAGTTGCCAATGGCCTCGTTAACTCATCAATCAATCAAAAATATATATCGCTTACTTACTTCAAGACTGGCATATCTCAAAAAATACGATTTCTGACTTAATGATGCAAAAATATTTGTTGTATCGTGATTTATATGTAGGGTATTCACCAGCCCTCGTAAAAACGTAATTGGTAAATTTACCCCACATGAGTCAGTGAGCGCCCCCATGTGATTTACCCTGGTAATTGTTGTGGTAAATCAGCTGTTTTTGACAGGCTTAATACGTTGATTTAAATCAAAATAAAAATGCCAAGAGAAAGTGTACACCAAGCACTAATTCAGCGAAAAAAGACATGGCGCTTGAAATATGAATACATAAAAAACCTTAAGGTATGGACCATGATGCAGTCGATGAAGTTATGGGCGAGCTTATGGAGGATCTAATTGCATGTTGTCGGCGAGGAACCAAGATCTATGGGTCCAAATCAGTAAACTGCCAAACCAATGTGCTGCCGTTTTTCAACTGGTCGCTTTTTACAAATGCTCCGTGTCACAGTCAGTTTGCTTCGATTGTCGAATTCATCCGTGCGGACCCAGCGATTGCACATTTTCGTTTGGGGTCGTCTGGAAAAGCTGCATCAATAGGGAAAACTGCAACTATGTTTGGAGTAGGTGACGGCGGCTCTTTTGGTGTAGTGACAGACAGAGTGTTCGGAGCCATTTTGAGGAAGATGTAGTTTATGGCTATTTATTTCATGCCTGGCGCGAATATCTGGTAAAGGTGCACAACAACCGGCCATTCAACTCTTAATTTCCCAACTGAATTCCAAACTGTTCAGAGCTTTAATAACGTACTTTTGACCGGGGCATGCTGACCCCAAATATATGACATAATTTGAATTATTATCTGATCTTTCAGAAATTTTTACAGATTGAAGGTATTGGGCACACACACTAAAGTGTAAAATATGAGCTCGATATCATTGAAACGATATGCACAATTTTTGAACTAAACGTTTTAAGAAAAATGGAGATCCGGATCGGGTTCGGGAGTCATTAAATTATTCGAGGTCCTAATTATTATAATCAACTAAATCAAACCTGATCCAAACTGCGTCTAAGGTATTCGGGTTTCTTGTAAATATGGCGACCTATCGCTAGATTTTGATGTAAAAAAATTAGCTTATTAGATTTTAAATTCGATTTGGCTGACAGCCATGTGCCATAGTCTTAAAAATACTTTAACGTATTTATTGCAAAATCCTTAAAACATTTTTACCACTGCTCGTTTTACTGTTGCACCGGATTTTGGGTAAATTCAAAGATTCTCCTTCATTCGCTGGCAAATGTTCCTGCAACATTTCAACTCATTCTTGGCTACATGCATACCCGAACAGAGCAACAAGTCTGCTGGCAACATTTGCGGTGTGGTGAGTTTTGTGGCTTAAACATGTTGCGGTCGAGACTAAGGCACGACCTTGTTTAGCCGGCCTGGTCGGGCACAAAAGAAGCGCCAACTGATTGTCAGTGCACGACGAAAGCTTACGAGGCGCGGCACACGGCGCGGAAGGTTTCAACTGAGAACATTGCTTTTTTTTCGAGTGTGTGACAAGTGCGAGTGCGGTTCGAGATCAGCAAGCAAAGAGACAACAGCCTCACAATTGGCACTTACACCCAATATCCCAGCCAGTTGCTGTCTGCGCTGGGTCCGCTGGCCACACAGGCGGCCTTGCAGCTGAACGCCAGCTATGCGGCAGAGGAGCTGTACGGTGGCGGCGGAACAGCTGCAACAGCGGCTGCTGATGCAGGTGATCTCTACGTTTACTATGGCAGCGAGTTGCAGGTGGAACCGACCGTGAAGCCTCCATCGACTTCGGCTCCCACAAACCGCAGTGTGGCCAGAGTGAGCGCTGATGTGCCCATCTGGGTGATTCCCTGCTACTCCATAATCCTACTCTGTGCTGTGGTGGGAAATCTGCTGGTGGTGCTTACCCTAGTGCAGAATCGTCGTATGCGCACCATAACAAATGTTTTTCTGCTCAATCTGGCCATCTCGGATATACTGCTGGGTGTGCTCTGCATGCCGGTCACACTCGTGGGCGCCATATTGCGTCACTTCATTTTTGGCGAGATCCTCTGCAAGCTTATACCCTTCGCTCAGGGTGAGTATTCGGGGCAATTTGTGTCAGCTTAATGTTTTTTGTGTTTAGACAGTTAAGAGGATCGAAAATAAAGTTTCTGTAAATTAAAATGCCGTCTCTACCTCACGACTTTGATCTGGAGCGAGTGCGCCAGCAGATTGTCTTGGCCAATGTCCAGGAGTTGTTGCAGAAGATAACGCGTCGCTGTTTTGACACCTGTGTGGGCTTGCCGGGACTGGAATTGAGCTCGGCAGATCGTGAATGTCTGGACAGTTGCATGGACTGCTTCATGAACTCGCTGCAATTGGTCTCGCAGCAGTACTTTCGACGACGAAGTCGTCAGCAGCGTGTTAAAAGAAGCAGCCCTAGTAGCAGTGGCAGCAACGGCCAGAGAAATAGATAGCTGCATAAATTTTAGTGTAATAATTCTTGAATTCAAAGTAATCCAAACCCACTTGACAGTTCATTTCATTTAACTGGGAAGTGTGGGATGCGCTCCAGGAACTGTGGAACATTTTATTGGAATTGTTTTGACTTCTGATAAGCTGCGCGTGCCGGCGGTGGGCAGTTTTGCCCTTCCGAGAAACGAGAGTGTAAGCCCTACTTCGATATACTCGTTAATCAGGTGCAGAAATGATAGCCTTTACTCATATTTATTAATTAACAGAGCACGAACAATAATGTTATCTTATTTTAACATTAAGTTAGCAGACTGCGCCTCCTGATCCTGATGATACATGAAAGAAGTTAATATATTTTCATATATTGCAGCTAATTTATTAATTCACAAACAGTTTCTATGCTTTGTTAAAGGAAAACATCCGGACTGAAGCTATGGCTTAGACTTTATGCCATATAATATATGTGAATATATAGGTACAAGTGATTATATATTTAATTGGTTTATGGCTTTAAAAACATCAACTGATGGTTACTGTAATTTATTGATTCCAACTTGAGGGCTTTAATATACAGGCCTGTTCCTAATTCTGATCGTTTTCAAAAAGTAAGAAGAAAAACAAACGTTATACATTTTCCAGTTCCGAATTCGATTACGTTTTGACTCTTCGAACTTGGCAACCAGAGTTGGTACCAATTCTATAATGTGAATTTACAAAGCCACTATTTACTCTTTAAATCCATTTAATTTCATTTAGAACAGTAATTTAATATTAAATTTGAATATGTCATATCAACAGTGATTGGAAAGGTAATCATTTTTCCTACCTAGGTAAGGTACAAGGTAAATGACAAAATATATACCTAGGTAAGGTAAAAGGTATCCGAAATTTCCAGTACCTAGGTTGAAAAAATGTACTTTTTAGTAATCCTTTTAAAGCATGGTCTATCAAACACCACCTACCCTTAAATGTTCAGGACGTGACCAAAACTTTGAGTCTTCCTCGAAATTTCAACAAAGGTTTACGGAAAAAGAATTAAAGATTCTCAATAATCAGTTGGACAATTCTGTATTCCGAGTTCAGAGTTTCCGAGTTGGAAATTTGATAGAAAATAGTCTTGGCCTAGATACATAGGAAGTAAAACGCTACGGGCAAGTTTTTTGAACTTCTTAAAAGGAAAAACTAGCGACTTGATTATTTTCGCTGGTAGCAAAGTTCACTGGTGAAAGGGTTCTTGAAAATAATTTGCTGTCATTTATAATCAATTCCAAATAGCAATCGCATTTTAAAACCATTCAAAAGAGAGTCTATGTTTCTATGTTTGTTATTTCAATGCTAGACAGTATTCTGCAATTTCTCGACTTAAAGCGTCTTAAGGAACAACACAGTTATTAGATATATTATTATATTACTCCGGCAATCCCAAATTGAAAGAATGACTAAATTAAATTAGTTTCCCACCAAGGCTATTATTTAAAATTAATGTCTCATTCAAATTAAAGTACCTTATACCTTACTTTTTGACAAGGTAACTGAAAATATTGACCTAGGTAAGGTAAAAAGTACTGGAATTTAAAAATACCGAAATCCAAACACTGCAAATCAAATACGGTTAAATATAGCTAATTAAAATAGAAACAGTGTTGTCCGAATACTTTTGTTCACATGAAGCAACCCTAACATCTATCGATTAAAGGTCAAAATTAACTACAAAGAAAATTTGGTCACAGTCGCTCGGCTTTGGTTTTCATGCAACATTTTATTGATGTTTAAATAAAAATTCTCTTAAAATATATTTCAATGTCAAACAAATGAATAAAAGTAGCAAATCGTTTCCAAGAATTCTATGTAAGAATGCATTATTATAATAAGCTTACTAATATTATAAATGTGAAATTTTGTATGTTTGTGTGATTGTATGTTTGCCCATTTGTTGCTCAATCACGCAAAAATGGCCCAACGGATTCGGATGAAAATTGGCACTAGTTGATAACCTGGATTTGAACATATAAATTTTATTTAAATGGTCAACAAAACCGCGAAATTTGCAAAATTATTTTAAGAGTATTTATTAAAGCGCTTGATGACAATGCGGGAGTTGGTAAATAGAAGGTCAATGGTCAAAATAATGGTGAAATTTGCAAAATTATCATAGAGTCTAAGATTATTATGAAGATTGGATAGATGGCAATTTAAGACGCATCTATAAGAGGCTTAGATTAAAAACCGCGAAATTTGCTAAATTTTCATTTGAATATTTACGAAAGCGCAGGAGTTGGTAAAAAGGAGGCGTAGATTGAACAGTCCAAAATATTGCGAAATTTGCCAATTACGGCACCAAACTTCTCATTTGAGCTTAGATTTATAAAGACGCTAAGAATATTATGAAGATTTGATAGACAGCAAGAGAATACGGGTAAATAAAGGAGGTGTGGAACAAAGGGTCCAAGAAATTGCAAAATTTTAAAAATTCTAATTTGAGTTTAGATTATCATGGAGATGGGTAAACCGGCGGGCAAATAGGAGTAGTAGATCAAATGGTCAAGAAAATCAGAAAACTTGCAAAATTTTCAAAAGAACCTAAGATAATTAGGAAGATTGAATAGATGGTAGACTAAAATCCGCGAAATTTCCCAAATTTTCATTTAAATATTTAAGAAAGTGCAGGCGTTTGTAAAATAGAGGCGTAGATTAAACACTCCAAAATATTGCAAAATTTGCCAATTTTTCTTATGACCTTAGATTATTATGAAGATTTGATGGATGACAATGCAGACGGATAAATACGAGGTGAAGATCGAACTGTTAAAAGAAGGGCGAAATTTTAAAATTTTTCATATGACCATAGATTATTATAAAGACTTAAAGGACGGCAGTAGTAGACGAGTAAATATAGGAAGTGTATATATATACTTAGACCGAACTGTCAAAAAAATCACGAAATTTCCAAGGTTGTCATTTGAGCTTAGTTTTTTCGCGAAATTTTCAAAACTTAATGAGTTTTGGGACACATTGAGATTAGTAGTAGCGTAAATGGTTAGATCAAACGGTCCAAAAAGTAGCGAAATTTTCAAAATTTTTGTATGAGTTAGACTATAATGTAGATGGGCTTGATCTTGGCGTTTCAAAAAATCCGAAAATAGACAAAATTTTATGATTAGTTCAGATTTTCATTAAGATTTAATGGTTGGCAACTAAAGACGGGTAATTAAGAGGTGTCGGTCAATCGACTTAAAAAATTTTAATATTTGCAATATTATTAAAAGAGTTTAGATTGACATGAAGACTGGTAAATCGACGGGTAAATATAAGGTGTAGATCAAACGGACCAAAAAATTCCGAAATTTTAAAAAAAGGTTAAATGAGTCTAGGTTACACAGGCCAACAGCCATTTGGTCCAGCCTTCTCATTGCAAAGTTCTGATCCAGTTTTGAGCACTGATTCCAAAACTGGTGTGGATTTTTTCCATCAGCTCTTCTTTTCAAGATATCGCGGAAAATCCATTTTTCAGTATTTTTATTTAAATCAGCTGGATGGACAAAGTTACTGCCGGTTAATCCCGAAAAATGAATAATAATTTATGGCAGTTGTCCTGCCATACATTGATACATAAAATATGTACAGGAAATATTAAAAGACTACGTGATCTAACATAGACCATTCATCATGTGTCAAGCAAATGTACAATAACATTCAGGCAGTACTAGATTCAAACAATTTCTCCCAAATTCAAATTTGCTTAATATCAAACACCCTCGCGAAAATGACATCAAAATTTTATGAATTGGGCTTCGAATGGGCCAAATGAGTTCCGTATCACCATAATCTCCGGACTCAGCCCCTTTGTGTTTATTATGATTTTCAAAATTTAAACAAATGGCTGCCGGAAAGGAATTTTAGTGAAGAGTCTATTTGTGAAACGAATGTATATGTTGAGGAAATTTACCATTCATATTAATTGATGTCTAATGTCTACGATTAGCTAATATAGCTGGACTCCTGAAAAGCTTCGCATCTTCCTAACTGTCCCTCTGTATAGACCAGCAGTAATCAGCAAGCATATGACTATACCATTTTCCGCGATACCGAGCTTCCATAGTTCGCAAATCCTGGTGAAAACGTTTTCCGCCTTCCTCAATTAGATCTAATAAATTTTCAGGATTCAGGCTCAGGCTCATATGGCATCTTAAATTTTTAAAATTTAGGAGCATGTCATTAACAAGTGCCTCGAAGTTTTTCTGTTTAAAATTGCCCAAGAAATTGTTAGCTACAACCACAAATAGCCACCAAGCTCTTTCTTCGATAGTGTTCATTGATTTAACGAATTCCACGTCTTTGATAATTTTTCGTAATTGTGAACCATCGATTAGTCCAGCCGCCACTTTTTTTGTGCTTATTGATGGAAAATTTTTGCTGAGAAACTGAAAACCACTTCAATTTGTGTTTAACGCCTTGACAAATTGTTTCATTAAGTCAAGCTTGACGTAAAGCGGTGGTAAAATGGTTTTGTCCCCTTAAATCAGCGTCTTTTGAATAATAAGATGATTAATTGCCAGATTTTAAAACAGTTTAAAAAACCGTTAGGTTTTTTAATTTTTGATGATCAAGTCCAGAGATATCGTGGTCACTGCAAAGCGCTTTTTTGAGTGGAGATCCTGGAGATCGGCTGGAGCCGCTTTTGAAATGATAACGATATAAAGCAATTATTTGCACTACCTTGTATTCATTACTCATTCCTCCAAATAATAAGAATGGTAAATTTTTTCAACATATACATTTGTTTCACATATAGACTCTCCACTGAAATCCTAACCCAACTCATAAAATTTTGATGTCATTCTCGCTAGGTTGTTTGATATTAACCAAGTATGAATTTGGGAGAAATTGTGTGAATCTAGTACTGCCTGAATATTATTGTACATTTGCTTGACAATTAATGTAAGGTCTATGCTAGATCACGTAGTCTTTTAATATTTCCTGTACACATTTTATGTATCAATCTAGTTGTCCTGCCATAAATTTTAATTCATTTTTTCGGGATTAACTGACAGTATCTTTGTCCATCCAGCTGATTTAAATGCAATAAAGCTTGTGAAAATAGAAGAGCCCTTAGGCTGCATGCTAAGGTGGTTGTAATTAAAATCCAACCATCGCAATGGCTTGTACACGACGATTAAGTTTGAAAAATTTGCCATAATTTGATGAAAATTACTCTTCAATGGCCTATTTCGTCGCTTTTAGATTTGCTGATGCTGCTCCTATGATTTTTTTTAGGCTGCATTAATATGTGTACTGTCGCTCAAAACTCATAAATACAGATATTTTTGCGCGGTGAATACTGAAAAATGGATTTTCCGCGATATCTTGAAAACAAGAGCTGATGGACAAAAACCGAAACCAGTTTTAGAATCAGTGCACAGAACTGAAACAGAATTTAAAACAAAAAAGGCTGGACCTCACAAAAGCTGTCATTTTGTTGGCCTGTGTTATCATAAAGATCGAATAGACGGCAAGTGCCAATCAAGCTTCACTACTTTGTTTTGTGTTTAAAATTCTAATCTAAATCTAAATAGCACCGCACTCCGGGTATCTGCTAGTTAGTTTATTATTTTTAACATTTATTTTGAAGTAAGAAATATAAATTTTTATTTATTTATTTATTTAAATATTAGCCATAATACATTTGCAGTAAATAATATTTTAACTAATAGTGGGATAGGATAACGAGTGACAAGACCTTAGATCCTATTGTACAATGTTTTTATATGGAATTTAATAAGTTGCAATTTTTAAGGAACATAGAGATAGTTTCGATGTTTGTTTTATTTACAGTAGCTAGTACAGTATATGGGGATTGGTTATGAAAAAGAGAGAGCCGGATATTCTCATATTTGGGGCAGATATCAAGTATGTGAGTTGTGGTTAAATCCTGTCCACAATGTTGACAGTTGGGCCGTATGTTGCCAGAAAGGAGGTGGGCGTGTGTGAGTTGCGTAACCAAGAGAATGCGGTGATGTTTGTTCGGGAACAATCTTTTGGGAAATAGATCTTCTCCCGTGTAGAGTTTACTGCCTTGTACAAATGCTGGAAAGAGTTCCAGTCTAGAGCTTGTTGTTGTTTTAGGTGCGCTGTAATCAATCTTTGATGATCTTTTTCGATGCAGGGGATGAATGTATATAGGTGCGACTGGGACGCAAGTTGAGCGGCCTCGTCGGCTGATTCGTTTCCAGCTATTCCTTTGTGACTAGGAACTCAAAAGATTTTAATTTTGGATGGTGTTTTGATGCAAGCATCCCTAATGCTGCTGACTATCTGGTTCCGATTACTGGGGTTTTTTATAGCTTCTACAGAGCAAAGGCTGTCCGTGCATATAACGAATCGTCCTCTATGTCGTTGGGCAAATCGAACTGCATGAAGAATGGCCATTTCTTCTGCTGCAAAGACCGAGCAATAGGCAGGAAGCCAGCCGGCTGATATTGTCGCTCCAGATGTATCTACACAGGCGAATGCAGTTACGTTCTGGTTCTTAGTTCCGTCAGTAAACAACCAATTCCAATCACCAAGGCGGAGTTTAGATGTTTCTTCTGCAAAAGCCCCTCGATAGACCTCGCCGGAAGTAGAATTTTTTGGAAATTTTCGCAATGTGGTGATGAGCGATGAAGACCGTAAAAGCTAGGGTGGGTGTTGGGGTTTGCTGCTGTTTGGGGGAGGAATAATGCTTAGTTCCTTGCATAAAGATTCACAGCGACGGAGTGTTGAAGGTATTCTGTATTTTCTTTTGTGCTGCGTGATTTTGCGAAACTCGGTTTGAAGAAGTCGGTTGGGCAAAAATATCAATCACTTTTAATTTCGCCGGCTCTTTAGCACAACTTTTGGAACCGACAAATTTTGTGGTACCCACAAAATGGATGTAAGTGATGGTTAGGCAGACGGCTCTAGTCGAAAATGTGTTTGCTCGAAACCAAGTCTAAGGACTTCTGTTAGGTCTCGACGTGTTAGGGTGGTTGTTAGCAAGGTGCCAAAGATCTTTCGACAGGTTTTTGAATTCGGTTTTTGTAAATTCCATAGAGTCTATGCTATTGTAGTTGGGATGGAAAGTAGGTTGGTGGCAGACATTGCTGCTGCGTCTTGCATTTTTATCATTTGTTAAAATTTTAAGAATGTTTTGTTATTTACTTAAAGTACACTTAAGTCAATCGTAACTTAAAGTCAGCCCTTCCCCCTTTTAAAGGACTTCTTTTATGGTAATTAATACAGGATGAACATAAATAATGTTATCATATTAACACTATGTTGCGCATGCTGACATAAATATATGACAAAGTTTGTATTACTCCACTTTTTATTATCCGATCTTTATGAAAATTTCAGAGATTAAAGAGCTTTAAATTTGACATTGATATCTTACAAACTGTAGGAGTTATTCAACATTTTTTTATTGTGGGGGCGAAAGGGAGCGTAGCAAAAATAAACCTGATCCGCTTGCAGATCATAAGAGTCCCCTTTCTGAATTTGGTTGCTCTAGCTCTTCTAGTCTCTAAGGATCTAGGTGGTCATTCAGATGAACGGACAGACGGACATTGCAATATCGACTCGGCTGTTGATGCTGATCAAGTCCCCGGCTTCAGCACCAAGGCAGCCAGTAATGTGGATAAGACTTCTTTGCCAAATCCGTGGCTGGTTCCAGCACCAGGGTAGCCAACGTTTGGAGTAGGCTTCCTTGCCTAAACCAACTGTTCAGCGTTTGGATGGTTGTGGACTCCTTTCCGCAACTATTTAACCCCAGTAAAGGAACAACTTTAATTAGCTTAGTAAATTTAATTTATTGCGATCCGATCTCTTGTGCGGTCTGTACCAAACTGCTCGTTCAACTAAACTTGTGTATGCGTCTTCTCTTATCTTTATGCTCTATTCTTTGTGCTTATACTATGTGTACATGTATTTGAATGAGAGCTTACGATATAAATAATAGGGTATGTTATTTGTATATGTAACTATATACATATGTTATTTAGATCCAATTGCAATCTCGATTAAGAAGTCATTTCAGAGAATAAACATTTGTTTCATGAAGAAACATACCGACAAATAGTATATACGTAGACCAATGTATATTTATCTAACTAACTAAACTTAACATGATACTTTTGTGAATTAAGTGATTTCTTATCTTTTAGTTAAAATTTTTAAACAGGCGAAAATACTTCTGTATAAGAAATTTCCAAATGGGGTCGCATTTATCTGCATGATTTGTCAAAGTGATTTTTTGTACCAATAACCGTAACCGTAACCGAAACCCGAAACAGAATAAGGTTAATAACCGTAACCCATATCCCACAACCGTAATCGGAAAAAAAAAACGATCGGCCAAAACAGTAAACGCAACCTTAAACGTTATTTGTTTCGGTTCACACGAGTGTAAATAATTTTCTGATTTTTTTACATTTCCAATTGTACATACTTACATATTCTAGAGGTATTTATGCGTATTTCGGGAGAGATATTCTATATTGTAAAATGTAAAATTGGCCTTACAGCCCCAAAGGGCCAAACCAAGCTTTTCTCAATCCCTTGGCGTGTGTGCTAATAATTTTACTCACAGAGAATCGTACCTACAGTTCAACGCCGAATCCAAACAGCAAAGTTGGAGAATCTTTTTCATGGCTACTAACTTCACAGCTGGCTCCAATATCTGGTGGAAAGAAAAAAAACTTTTTATTAGATGGTCTGAGGCACGATTGAACCCACGCCTCCCGCACAGCAGGCCGACACACTAACCGCTGAGCCACACCTGGTATTTTCTATTGACCTTACTTATTTTGAAGTGACGCCGCGTAAATTTTTATTGAATTTTTGCCTTCAACTTAACAAGCTCTTAACATCAAGTTTGGGTTCTGGATTTTAGCGGTGACAGCAGCATAATCAAGCTCCATGCAGCTCATTGATTGGAAGCAGGTCATTTCGAACATCGCCGCTTTTATTTATTAATTTTATTTATTTATTTTATTTTTAATTGCAGCTTTGTCTAAAAGACACAGCTACAATATAATAGAATATAAAATGATACAAAATAAGGGGGATAGAAAGGAAAACAAAAAGATTAAATAGAAGAAACGCCTTCCGATCCGGTGGGGGTAATTTATTTTGTCGTTATGACCAGCTACGCCCCTGCTCGCAGCGTTGGTGATCGGAAGGAATTTCCTAGAAAAACTAGAAACTATGCAAGTGCAAGATTGTGAAGAATAAAAGACCGCAGGCCTTCGTCGGAAAGGTTATCACTGAGAAGAGGAAAGATATTATTGTAGTCCCTACACAGAATGCGAAAACGACAATTAGAGGCATATAAAGTAGAAGCAACAGGAAGCCTCAAGGGAATATAGTTTCGTGTTTGTCTTGAAGGGACATTAAGGTTCACGCGTCCGAGTAGGTACTCAGCGTCAATATTACCCTTTATAAGCTTGTTTAGAAACATTATACCCAACATGGTACGTCTATGCTCAAGTGAAGGTAAGTCTAAAAGCTTAAGCCTGGAAATATAGGGAGGAAGTCTCAACTGTGGGTCCCAACCCAGGTTGCGAAGGGCAAACAAAAGGAACTGCTTCTGGACAGATTCGATACGTTTACACAGGGTGAGTGCTTGAGGGTTCCAAATACACAAACCAAACTCCAAAATAGGCCTCACTAGGGATATAAACAAAAGCTTGGTCGTGTAGGGATTATTGAACTCCTTAGACCAACGTTTAATAAAACCTAACAATCCCATGGCTTTATTCACAGAAAGTTCAATGTGAAGAAAGTTTATGGTCGAGGGTAATACCCAGATCATGGAAAGATTCAACTTGTTCAAGTTGATAAGAATCCAATAAATAGTTAATCTGAAGAGGGGTTCTACGATAAAAAGTCATTGATTTACACTTGTCCCTGTTCATTTGCAACAAATTGTAAGAGCACCACATAAATATGGAATTCAAATCAACCTGAAGCAAAGCAGAATCGTTGGGCGAGTTGTGAGAGAGTTTCGCAATGCCTCTGTAGTTTGAAATGTCAGAACGAGAACCCTTTTTATACTCTGTACCGAAGGTACATAGAGTATATTAAGTTTGTGCAAAAGTATGTAACAGGGAGAAGGAATCGTTTCCGACCCTATAAAGTATATATATTCTTGATCAGCATCAACAGCCGATTCGATATAGCCATGTCCGTCTGTCCGTCCGTCCGTCTGTCCGTCTGTCCGTCTGTCTGTCCGTATGAACGAAGAGATCTCAGAGATGGTAAGAGATAGAGGTTTGACATGTATGGGACATATATTTCTTATACTTGCAGGCAGATCAAGTTTATTTTCAATTTTTGCCACGCCCCCTCCCGCCCCCGTAATTTGAAAAAAACTTCATATCTCCTACAGTTTTGGAGATAGATCGTTCGTTCCTTCTAGAGTTACCTTGTAAACAAAATTATTTATCGATTTGCTGAAGGAATGATCAAGATCGGATGAACGATACTCAAGTTATGGGCAAAAAATGGCCATTTAACACCAACCACCCCCCCACCAACAACCACAGCAACATACCCTAACCGTTCAACACAGGCAATCTTAGTGCGAGAGAGAGAGAGAGAGAAACTTAGAGAGCGCACCGCGTTGTGCGCGGGGTGTTAACTGGCCGTTTGACTCCTTTGCAAATGCGAGTGTAAGGGTACAGAGTATGTTATAGTCGGGCTTGACCGACTTTCTTTCTTGTTATGTAAGGGAATAATGAAAGATTCTTTCCATGGAGTTGGAAACCTAGACTGCACAAGTGATTTGGAAAACAAGATGTGGATAGGATAGGCAAGCGAGTCTGCGCATTGCTTTAAGATGCACGATGGCACATTATCTGGGCCAGGAAAAAGGTTAGATTTTGGGGAAAGTAAACCATTCAAGACAGAAGAAAAAGAAATGGTGGGGCAGCTTATGAAATCATATGCGGAAATAGGATAAGAATAGCCTTTGCTGGCATCGGACGACGAGTAAGTTGATTGAAAGAATTTTGCGAAGAGATTTGTAATGTTAATGTCGGACGAGGCATTTTCATGTTTAAAGAAAAGAGAAGAAGGTAATGCATTGGAACGACGTTTGGTATTTACGAAATGGTAGAAGCTCTTTGGATCGTTACAAAAGTTACTCTGTACTCGAGACAGGTAGTTTTTATAGCAAATTCGATTTTGGGCTTGAAATTTTGCCCTAGCTGTCGAGTATTTGGAGAAGTCCGTTGCTTTTCCAGATCTTTTGTATATTTTGAAAAGGCGAGACTTCACATTTTTCAAGTGTCTCAGGCTTGCACAACTCCATGAAACATTTTTGTGAGCGCTACTTACACTCTCCTGAGGAATAGAGATATCGAATAGCTCGTACAGCTTAGAATAAAACAGATTGGTGGCAGTTTCAACACAATGCACTTGATTAAGAAATGACCAGTCAGTATTAAGCAACAAATTGTTCAGAATATTGTAATCTGTCTTCCTAAAGCAACGCCTAAAAAGCGCTTTAGTTGGCTTTACTTCGGTTGTGCCTGGAAGATCCAATTGGAGTTCTATGGTAGGATGATAATTATCTTCAGGCAAAGAAATTGGAAATGTACGAGATATAGTAGCACATGAACTATCAGTAAACAATAAATCCAGTATACGACCAAGCGAGTTTTTAATGAAATTAGCTTGAAGCAGAGATAGACCAAACATACTGTCCAAAAAGCTATGCTGGCAAGAAGAAATAAAAAATTCAGAATCGGGGGAAGAGACCCAAGAAACAAAGGAAAGATTAAAATCACCCACAACGACTTGAAAATCACAGTCGCGACAGGTTTTCGAAATGTACTCTATTGCTAAAGCATGCTTAAGATAAGTGGATTCATCAGAAGACGGAGGAACATAGGAATAGCTCAAGAATATGCAAGAGTCTCCGATGTGCACTGAGACACACACAAATTCAATGTCGTCAGTGTTAGGAATATGAAAAATGGATGCATTAAGATTTTGCTTAACAGCAATCAATACACCCCCTCCATTCCGATTGCTACGGTCAACCCTAAAAATGCAATAAGAGTCGCACAGAATTTCACTATTTAGTATGTGAGTTTGAAGCCAAGTTTCAGTCATCATTAAAATGTCAGCCTCGAAAGCAAAACTATTCAGGCAAAGGGATTGGAGTTTACTTCTGATTACCCTTACGTTCTGGTATTTGATGACAAGGGACGACTTAAGTTTTTTGAGGACATAGGAAAAGTAGCAGTCGGCTTAGGCTCAAATTCACGAACAAGAGTGACTTTAGGCCAAAGATCAGGATGAAGAATTTGGGTTAGAAGAGAAGATAGAACGTACAGTTTAAAAGAGGATATTGATCGAGGCTTTGAAAAGATATATTTATGAACCGATATGTCCGAGCATCCTGTAGAAGTGATCAAATAATTCTCTAAGTCATTCTCAGTGATATCAGGGCGAAGGCGGGAAACAAAGACATGTGTTCGTGGGGCAACTGCTTCAATAGGACGGAAAGAGAGTCGAGCATTGGCAGACGTAGAAGAGACATCATGTCTAGCAGGAGCGGGAGCAGCAACGTTAGCAGCTACGGCAGACCAAAGTGTAGAAGCTGGTGCAGGAGCAGCTAATGGAGCTGATGCAGGATCTTTAGATGAAGCAGCCTGAGCAGCAGGAGGCTCGGTAGGAACTGCACCCCCACCGACATCAGAAGCCGATGCAGGAGCAGTTGATGGAACTGCTGCCGGAACTGTGGTAGTTGAAAGGACAGCAACGTTAGCAGCTACAGTACAACAAACTGCAGAAGCTGGTTCAGGAGCAGCTAATGGATCTGCTGCAGGAGCTATAGAAGATGAGGCCATAGAGGAGCCTACAACTGAAGAATCACCAGCACTATCCTTGTTAGCCAGAGTATTAGCAGTGGTCGATAGTATTTCCATGTCAACATGAGCAGATACCAGGCCAGGCGAGCTCGCGGCATCGGTGTCGAAGGAAATCATTCCTTGTTGTAGGTGTATCAGGTGCATTAGTAGCTACTGCAAAATGAGAACAATTAGGTTGAGCAGATTGAACATAGATTTTTCTGCCCATAAGCGAATTAGCTAGCTTATAACCATGAAACTTAGACTGCATCTTCCGAAATTTCCCGGTGAGATTGTAAAATTCCTCTTGGAGCTCTTCAGCTCTTCAGGAGTCTGCTTCATAAATTTATGGCCCATACAAAGAGTTTGTGCCTGGCCACCATTGTTTGCGACGTACTTGGCCTGCGGCCTGGGGCATACAAATGAAAAGTAAAAAAGATCAGAAAATTGTTAACACTCGTGCGAAAAAAAGTGTTTAAAAATTTTTTTTGTTGTGCGCTCTCTAAATTTCTCTCTCTCTCTCTCTCTCACTAAGATTGCCTCTCTTGACTCGTGAGCAAATTTTAGGGTAAGGGTACAGAGTATGTTATAGTCGGGCTTGACGGACTTTCTTTCTTGTTTTTTTTTACAAATGTGTTCTTTACGAACCCTGCTCAGAAGTATACAAATTTTAGTTTTAGTTTTAGTAACAGCTATGCATTGAGTTATTGTCTGCTGCAACATAATCGTTAAGTGTACAAAATTTTTCCCATTTTTTTGTACCCTTGCAAAGGGTATTATAATTTTGCCCAGAAGTTTGCAGCGCATAGAAATATTTATTTCCGACATCATAAACTATTTATGTATATTCTTGATCAGGGCGACGATCTGAGTCGATTTAGCTTTGTCCTGTTTCTACGATAACTAGTCCCTCAGTTTCAAAGCTATCGAGCTGAACTTTGCAACTCGTCTTTTTACTGCACGCTGCTTATATGTCGGATCTGACCGGATCAGATGAGTATATCTAATAGCTGCCATAGGAACCATGGGTCGCAAAATGGGTCTTAGAGAGAAAAACAATTTTGTTTTCAATGCTATCGTCCCTAAACTCAGCCACTAATATTAATTTATGCTTTAAACAGATTTGAAAAATTTAGTCAAAAATCTGATGACTATATCTTATAGCTGCCATAGGAACAATCGGTCGGAACATAATGTTAATTTTTAAGAATATGGTTTCAAACGCAAGAGCCAATAAAGTGTAAATGGTTAGGGAGAATAATAGCACACTCAGAGAAAAACCAAGCCGATCGTGCTTGATAACAAGCAGTTTTGATGTCAAAAGTACGGTTAGACGGAATATTCTTGAGTCCAAGCCGAAAATATTGAAATCAAGCATACATTTTTGAGATTGAAATTCTTGGTTTTAAATTAAATCGGCTTCATATCAAGCACAGTCTCAAGTCTCAAATTCAAGCAAAGATCTTCTTCTTGGTTGTAAGCATGGAAAGTCTCGAGTTCAAAAATAAATCTTCGTGAAAGTCAGCATTAATAGTCTCGATTTCAAGCATAGATCTACTTGAAAGTAAGTACAAAAAGTCTCGATTTCAAGAATCTTCATGGATATAAGTAAAATATCCTGATATTTAAATTTTATTTAATTATATAATATTTATTATAACTGAAAATACAAATGATTTTACATATTTAATACTAAGAACAGTTTTGCCGTTGTTTAACGAATATTACATACATATATCCGTCGTTGACGTCGACAGCCAGGTTGACACTTTGGAGATCTTTGAATATGCCGATCCAACCGATGGCGTGGATACAAGGGCGTAGTCAATGGGTGGCAGGGGCGGTTAGCTGCCCCCCTAAATCATAGATTTAGCTTAGGAAAAGTCACATTTTCACTTACAACTTCATTTTTCCGCAATTATTTTAAAGATTGTTTCTCATTTCAAATCGAATGCATCTTGATTTAACTATTTAATGCTAAAAAATTATATTATAAAAATATTAAAGAATCGTAGAGGCAATGCTGCCCCTACTTTTTTGGAAAGCTGGCTACGCCCTTGCATGGATACCGTCACGTCGTCGACTCCATACTGGAAAAAAAAATAAAATTTTAACAATCAAAATATAAATAATAATAATAATAAAATATAACAACTAAATATATTTCTTCGCTTACCTTAGAGAAACCAAAGGAACTGTTTCTGGCTATACAGTACCTGCAGCAAAGTTGGCGGAATGGCTTCCTTTATGTCATCTCTTTCGACATATGTACTCTGAAATGTTGCGCCAGATTCTAAGAAATTGAAAAAAAAGGTTATAAAAAGTTTTTGAAACTAATTGTGACACTGTGTCCATATTTTTTGTTTCCGTTTCTTTCTTTGGCCTAAGCAGTTCAATAGAATTTGTGTGAATGCATGTACACATTTGCTCATATGTAAGTGCGTGTGAAAAAAACACGCAAGCACATGTTTGCTTGCAATTTGCTAGCCTTTTTTTCCACACGCACTTACATATTCACATTTGAATGGCAGCAAATAAGTACATGCACATACACAAATTTCTCTGGCCAACAAAGAAGAAAAAGCACTTACACAAATAAAAGACGCGATACGTAGAGTGCGCTCGAGAAGCGATGCGACAATATTGGGCGAGAACGCGCGATAAGCCACTGCAACCTTTTTTTAATGCAATCGTTCAAAAGGTGTCAGAGTGAGGGCGGAGCGATATGCGAGTGCATGCGATAAAGCGACAGCGATGCGAGAAAGCAGTTTGCAACCTGCTTGAGCTCGCTCAGATCGCACGTATTTTTTGTTGCATTCTTAGCTTCTCTTATTGTAAATCGTCAATATAGGTAATTCTTTTTGAAACCGAACCGAACGGTTTTAAAATTCATCATTTTGGATTTAAATAAAAAAAATCCGAAATTAGATCTTGACACTCCCACAAAAACGTGATTTTTCGCTTTTACAAAAAACCGAAATATGATATAGACATCCGATCTGCGAGAAGTGGACATTTTTGAAAAGCTTGATAAATATAAAGCAAACTTGACAAGTTTCAATCACATAGCTTTAAAACTGACTTCGTGGCAAAACTTTATTTAAGGGCATATTATTATTATACCCTTGCAAAGGGTATTATAATTTTGCCCAGAAGTTTGCAACGCATAGAAATATGCATTTCCGACCCCATAAACTATATATATTCTTGATCAGGGCGACGAGCTGAGTCGATTGAGCTTTGTCCGTCCGTCTGTCTGTCTGTCTGTCTGTCCGTCTGTCTGTCCGTCTGTCTGTCCGTCTGTCTGTCCGTCTGTCCGTCTGTTTCTACGCAAACTAGTCTCTCAGTTTTAAAGCTATCGAGCTGAAATTTTGCACAGAGTCTTCTTTTTACTGCACGCTGCTAATATGTCGGAACCGACCGGATCGGATGACTATATCTTATAGCTGCCATAGGAACCATCGGTCCAAAAATGGGTCTTAGTGAGAAAAACTTTTTTGTTTTCAGTGTTAGCAGCCTTAAACTCGGCCATTATTAATATTATAAGTTTTCAAACAGATTTGCAAATTTTGGTCAAAATCGGATGACTATAACATATAGCTGCCATAGGACCGATCGGTCGGAAAATGGGTCCTAGTGAAAAAAACTTTTTTGTTTTCAATGCTAGCGTCATAAAACTCTGCCACAATTAATATTATATGTTTTCAAACAGATTTGCAAATTTTGGTCAAAATCGGATGACTATAACATATAGCTGCCATAGGACCGATCGGTCGGAAAATGGGTCCTAGTGAAAAAAACTTTTTTGTTTTCAATGCTAGCGTCATAAAACTCTGCCACAATTAATATTATATGTTTTCAAACAGATTTGCAAATTTTGGTCAAAATCGGATGACTATAACATATAGCTGCCATAGGACCGATCGGTTGGAAAATGGGTCCTAGTGAAAAAAACTTTTTTGTTTTCAAGTAAATCGTTCTTAAAGTCGGTGATTCTTA
Organism: Lordiphosa magnipectinata; assembly: GCA_037044535.1. Taxonomy (NCBI): domain Eukaryota; kingdom Metazoa; phylum Arthropoda; class Insecta; order Diptera; family Drosophilidae; genus Lordiphosa; species Lordiphosa magnipectinata. Next base: position 21,548 of record JBAMBO010003688.1, read on the forward strand.
ATATTAAACGCTTTCAAACTAATTTGAAAAAGTTGATCGACATCGGGTGACTATATCTTATGGTTGCCATAGGACCGATCGGTCGGAAAATGTGTCTTAGTGAGAAAAACTTTTCTGTTTGAAATTTTATCTTTCTTCAACTACGCGATTGTTAATTTGATATGTTTTCAAAAAGATTCGCGAAATTTGGTCGAGATCAGATGTTTATCTGTCGGAAAATGGGTTTTAGTTAACAATTTTTTAGATTTTTATATAAGCATTCTTAAACTCTGACATTTCAAAAACAGCATTTGCAAGGGTATAAAAACTTCGGCACAGACGAAGTTAGCTTGGCCTTCTCGTTTGTTTATAACTTCAAAAATTAAAATCTTTTAAACTATAAAACCCACCTAGCATTTGGAAGATCATTAGGTGATTCCTCACCTTACCGAGTCTTTTTCGAGCCCATTTGATTATTAAAAAGAGATTAGTTTCATGTGCGATTTAAGGAAGACTCGAAAATTACTCATGCATTTCTACAAAATGTGCTTGATTCAAAAACGACTCGAAAAAGACTTGCAAGCGACCCGAAAATGATTCGAAACTGATCAGAAAAACGGGTTAAAAACGACGCTTCATGAAGCGTCATGAAGAGTCGCGGCTAGGGTACCATTTTCTCCCGACAAAAGTTTCATTTATGATCAGAAAACGAGCGCATTTATGACTATTTTAATCAGACGGAGGACTCGAAAAAAACTCGAATGTGATCAGAAATTTCATAAAATGCTCGCTGGGAAAGTCTCCATCTTTTTGAATGCACCGTAATTTAAGTTATGTTTAGGGCAATAAAATGTATATTCTTAGAACCTATATCATGGTGGTTAACACTGAGAAAAAATTATATATAAACTTAAGCAACAATCACTAAATATTATTAAACAATTTAAAAAGTTATTAAATTTGGATTTTGATAGATACAGTTAAATACTATTCAGCAATATCAACTCTCTGAGTTGCATGCTCTTACTACTGGCCTAATTTTGTATTATTAAATCATGGTAAATTCTGACAGCAAATTAAAGTTGATCAATGCAACTCGCTTCGCTCAAAGCTTTCACTATGCCATCTTCTCACACTGCTTATCGCTTCTCGCATCGCTTCTCGCGCGCACTCTGACATCAGCCTTAGCGACACAGCGTGGCCGCTTCTTTTCCATGCATCTGTGTATGTATGTATATTTAAATTTCAGCACTTTTACTCACCATTTATATATTTTAATGCTTCTTCTAAGTCGAACTCTTTAAGAAGCTGCATTAGGCCCATCACTTAACCACATCTGCTTTCTTTGGTTTCTCATTTTCAATTGATTACCAACGCGGCGCGATAAGCAGAGCTGCGATTTTCAAAGCAGTCGTCTCTCTTGCGGCTTCGCTGCAGCCGACGCGTTGGCGATGCTGAGAGCAAGAATTGTTCTCATTTTTTGCTCGCGCTCTCCGCTTATGGCTCCCCGCACTTCCTCGCCCAGAAGTTCCAAGTCGAGGTCAATTGTCTTCTCGTATTCGAGCATGTGATAACTAGAAACAGGCAACGAGAGGTAGAAATGACCTGTCTACTTTTTTACAACGATACTTAAGACACCAAAAGCACAAACATTGGCCGATTTCTATGAGGCTGACGAATTGGTAAAAATTTTGTTCGGATACGAAACAGCTAGAGCATTAAGCGTATTGCATATTGGTTATAACGCCGTTTTCAATAGCGACAATACTATCGAAACAAGAATCGAGCGGGTGAAACCACTTGGGGAAAAATGAAAGGTGTGATTGTGTGTTGACCTGCCAATCAAGAAAGATTTCGAGGGCATAGTCCAGCTATAAAGACGGGACCCGGTAGCATTGGAAAAAAATTGTTGACGACAAAGTTGATGAAGTGATGATTAAGACAAAATAGAAAATGAGGTTCACGGTTGGTTTGCAGTTGTGCGAAACACCCACTACGGACAATGGAGGATTTTCTGGAGTATGCAGACCACAACCGACACGCAAGAATTAAAGATGTTGAAGAAGGATATGAGGTAGTAGCAAAGTGATTAATGGTGACCAACAAATTGGCTACAACGTTTGAGCCAACAGTGTACAATGCTATCAAAAGATGCGGCTCGGAAATTGTAGCTGGGAACCCCTGTAAAGGCTCGTGCTATACGCGAAATGTAAGTGCAAAAGACACCACAGTCGAATTCACCGACATATTCTTTTATGGATCAATCAGGAGTTCTTAAGCGATCGACAAGTGCTCGGAAAATGACAACCCGTTATGGAGACTGATTCGCTATTAGGAGGAAAAAGTAAAAGGAAAATCAGGAGAAGAAAGTAATGTAGTAGGTTGTTGTCATTTTTTTACTTCCCTAAGTAGCCCATGACATTTGCTTTGGTTTAACCTGCTTGATTTTCTAGCAACTTATTTCATTTCCATTTGGGACTCCAACCCGAACAGATACTTTTTTTTCTTTATTTTAAATCACTCGCAATATTTCTGAGCTAATTTCTTACCAGAACCTCGGCTGGTGAATGTTTTGATTATCCTTTTTTATTAATTTATTTTCCTACATATTTTTAGTATTGTATTCTTGTACTACGCCTCATCGTACTGCTGCCTCAAGTATATGTTTCAACTTTTCCTTGACATTGTGTACCTCGTCTGCTTTCTCCTTTCATTCTTTCTTTATTGGCTAATCATCCTAGCGCTACAAGTATATTATACTTATAATTTAAAGCGCTAGTCGCAAATGTTATTAAATTTAGTAATGAAACGTCTATTATCCTACTTAAATATTATCTGAAATCGCAATACGAAATAATAGCTCAAAGTAAGACGAAAATACATATTTATATTAATGGGAGGACAACTAGATTCGTACTTAAAATTTTTATAGGAACAATAAAGAGGCTACTTGATTCAACATAGAATTTTTGAAAGAGAAAAGCAAATGTAAATAAATAACATTCAGTGAGTCAATCGATTCCAAGGCAAACCTACAATAAACAAGCAGGCTGCTTTTGTTAGATTTGCGGGCAGTACGTATTTCAAGCAAATAGATTTAAACTCACTAAAATTGTTGAGCTGAACTATAGCGCATACTTTGCATTTCCCATTCGCAATCAAGATAAGCAGTGGAAGCCTCACATTGTATGCAAAACTTAAAAAGAGCATATGCGACAATGGGCTGAAGGAATCTTAAAATTTGGCGTGCCAATGGTGTTTAACGAGACGACTGAGCACTCAAGTAATTGTTATTTTTGAGCCGAAAATTTTAAGGCCATCAATAGCAAAAGACACAATTTTTTTAAATATCCATATGTTAATTCAGCGAGACGTCCTATTCTCCTCCATTGCGAGGAAAATCCAATTCCTGACTTTCACGACGTAAAATTGGAAGACAATGACAAAGGCGAGGTTGACCTTTCCAGCTATTTATGCATGCTGGATTCCCAAAGTCCTCTGTTATTTAATCAAAAGGACCAGATCCGGGATCTGAATAAACTTGATCTGCCTGCAAGTATAATGAGTTTTTGTCCCATATATGTCAAACCTCTATCTCTTATAATCTCTGAGATCTCTTCGTTCATACGGACGGACAGACGGCCGGACGGATATGGCTATATCGACTCGGCTGCTGATTAAGAATATATATACTTTATAGGGTCGAAGATGATTCCTTCTGGCTGTTACATACTTTTGCACAAAGTTAATATACTCTGTGTACCTTTGGAATAGAGTATAAAAATAGAGGAAAGCTAACTTCGGCTTGACCGAAGTTTATATACCCTTGTAGCCTGCAAAATTTATATAAATTAAGATTTTAAATGATTTTCGTCGAACGTCTTAGCAATAGATGGCGCCATTACTTAGACAAGCGATGCCCAACCGTATGCTCTTTGGGTACGTTTTGTTATTGTAATTGCACCAAATATAGGAAATCAATGATCGTATACATACAGGGCGCGAGGCATACAAAACTACACACACGCTAACGATTTCGTGTGTATGCGACGCGTAGAACAAAAACAGGTTTTGTTCTCTTCTTTGATTGGTGTTTGCGAGCGCAAGCAAACTGACCAACAACAATTTCATTATTGGTATTGGCGCTTATCTTTGTGAGTATTGGTGAGTGCTCTGTCGAATGCTGCTTTTGGGCATGTCTGACTTAGACCATTTGCTTGCCAGTTTGTTATATGGCAGCTATGCGATATATTCTTCAGATTTTGACCAAACTTCCCAAAAATGTGTGGTAACTCATAACATTCATAACTGGAAAGTAAAAAGACGCTACCATTGAAAACAAAAAAGTTTTTCTCACTAAAACAACTTTTTCGACCGAGCGTTCCTATGGCAGCTATATGCTATAGTCATCCGATTTGAATCAAACTCGGTAGAATTGTGTGGTAGCATATAATACTGATCAGTAACAAGTTTGGGAGCGATAGCATTGAGTTATAGCAAAAGTTTTTCCCACTAAGACTTTTTTTAGAACTATATTTTGCTGCCATACAATACTAAATAGTTGACCGATTTTCATCAAACTTGGTGGAATTATGTAGAAGCATAGAAAACTTATAAATACAAGGTTTGGACACGTTCGCGTTAAAGACAAAAAAGTTTTTCTAGCTAAAACTACTTTTTCGACCGATAGTTCCTATGGCAGCTATATGCTATAGTCATCCGATCCGGCCGGTTCCGACAAATGTGCATAGTCTTTGTACCAAAAGGCTTCGTGCAAAGTTTGTTTAGATAGCTTTAAAACTGACGGAGGAGATAGCATAGAGACGGACGGACAGACAGACGGACGGAGAGACGGACAGACGGACATGGCTATATGAACTCAGCTCGTCATGCTGATCAAGAATATGTATACTTTATGTGGTCGGAGATGCTTCCTTCTATGCGTTACAAACATCTCGACAATTTTGATATACCCTCTTGAAGGGTATAAAAATGCTTGATGAGAAGGTGATTAAATGAAACAGAAGTCTAAATAAAATATATCCTATGTATGGCTAGAAATCGCATCTGAATTCATCATAGCCCAAGAAGCAACAGCAAACGTTTGAAATTTTGAATATAACTCGCATTGCTTTGTCGCTTCCGCTCTGACATCCTCTTATAGCGCGAAATATTATCGCATATCGCATGGCATCGCTCGTAGCGTGTACTCTGACCGTAATGGTGGAGGCGGAATTCAATTTAGCGCGAAATCACACCTTGTTTTGGTGGATCAAGTGCTTAACATTAACCAAAACCTCAGCGTTGCTTCAACGGGTCTAGCAGCATTTTGGTAACACAATCGGACGTCTTTGGCGGAGGGAAATTGACTCAAATTTGGTGTAATGCCAGCTGCATAATTGCCGCCCTATTCGCCAGAGCTTCGTCCGATGAAGAGTAATTGATTCAATTATGAATTATTCATGATATTCAATAATGTAAGTGTAAAAATTAAACTAATGAGAAAGTAGGTCAAGCCCGACTGTAAAATACTCTGTACCTGCGAAAGTGTATGCCCACTACAAATAAGTAGGGAATTTTCTTTTGCTCATAACATGACTAACGTTCATAGATTGTTACCAATCCTTCGGCGGATAGATAAATAATGCTGATTACTATCGGAGTTATGACGTTTTTCCAAAATGCGGGGGCGGCAGGGGGCCTGACAAATACTGAAAATAAATTTGATCTGCCTGCAAGTATAAGAAGTGTATGTCCCACACATGTCGAATCTCTATCTCTTACCATCTCTGAGATCTGTTTGTTCGTACGGACACACAGAAGGACATGACTTTATCGCTTCCTTCTCGCTATCACGTACATTTGCACAAACTTAAGACACAGTATACAGAGAACCTTTGGTACAGAGTATAAATACCAAGTGGATAACTCAAACAGTTCAAAAGTAATGAATTTTGCAACTTGTTTTGAGAAAACGCTGAAAGAAAGTCGATTGAAAATAACTCGAAATGCTGTGCTGTCTTATTTAAAGTGCCAAGTGGAGATACATTAAATATTTTCACAACGCTGAAAAGTAACCTCAAATGCTTGCAAATTAAATTTTTTTTTTGTTCAGCTCAGGCATGACGCAAATGCAAAAAATTCTACGCCAAATCGCTTAAATTGACCTGCATTATTGGTGTAAAACCCATTTGAAACACAATAATAAATATAATTTTGAGCCCTAAAAAGGTAATACCTGGTGACGTTACCCCACCTTGACATGTGGCTAATGGAAATTTGTATTTTTCGTCAAAGGGGTCTCAGCTTACACCATTACATTCCATACCATCCCACTCAGACTTTGGCCATCAAACCCATCTCATGTGAGATTAACCTTTTACTGGACCTTGAAGCATAAAAACTTGGAGAATTTGGTAAATAAGGCGGTACAGTCAGCCCCAACTAAAACTCAACATTTGTTTTGTATTCGAATAGGCATCTTTTTACATCACCAAAAAAAAGCAAGAAAAATAATCGCAAACAAAAGGACAGTCAAAGGGAATGTACCGAAAAGAAACTGCACTCTTTGTTTCATTTGTTACTGAAAAGTTATTAATCAAAAGTAATTTTTTCTTTTCACGTTTTAAATATAGATACATAAACATTATAAATAAACACAATAGTTTGCAAAATAGTTAAGCCCTTATTTTTGGGCGAGATTTTTGTTTGACCCCCCCTTTATTGCACACCTGCATTGGTGACTTTTCGACTTGCCCTGATCCAGTTTTTTTTCATCTCAACCAAGTTTTCGGCAACTCTACCGTCCTTCCTTCAATTTCTTTTCACAATAGCCTAATATCGCTCTATTATTTAGTGTTGGGAGAATAGCGCACCACGACCAATCTTGGTCTATTGTGCCCCCCTTCTGAGTTTACAACTCTCCTAGCAGCCCTATTTCCTGTACGAAGGTCAGGATTTTCGTGGGTTCTAGGTTACTGATATTGGTTGGGTGCAAAATGTGTTTCCCAAATCTACTGAGTCTGCGCCTCGCTAGAGCATCGCAGTGTGCTAGTGTATGCTCGGAGGACTCCTCCTACCCAGGAGGCTTTTCTTAGCGTATTCTCTTCCTTTCTAAGGAGACTTTTTATGGTGTGTTGGCCTATGCCGCAGTAGGGTTCCGGGCCTTGCGTGCCAATTCGTCGGCCAATTCGTTTTCGGGGATATTATTATGTCCCGGTATCCAACGTAGGGTCAGGTTGTTCCTGCTGCCTAGTTGTTCCAATTTGTTCTTTGTCTCTAATCGCTCTATAGCTCCGGACCATTTGTTTGGTTTCCCCTCTTTAAGCCGGGTATCCAGCACCTCGCAAACTAAAAATTCGTGGCAAACTTCATATACAAAAAACTGCACTAGGTATTTTTAGTTTACCTTTTCGTTGATACACAATATCCAGCAACATGAACGAAATCCACAATTTCTTATCGATAGTTGGCGTATCGATAGCGTGGGTGGATTGAGAGAACAATTGATACACAACTCAGGAATATATTGCTTACAATTATTTTGGATGTGATGAGCGAAAATTTGGGGAGAATCAGCAGCGTGCAAATATTGGTGGGGGATGGTGATTACGACAAATTGATGAGGCGCTCCGAGGGACGCCTTCCATGGACACAAAGGTGGGTGGGATGTTGTCGGTTAAGACGTCTTCTGATCCTGTTTGTCGCCAGATCAGAGGCAACTCTATTGGAATGGTCCACCAGTCGGCCATGATACCTGCTGGTGTTCGTATTGATTTGGCCGCACCATAGCAAATCGTCCAAATCGCGGTATATAGTTGTATACCGCAAATACCAGGGACCTCATCACATAGAAGACTCTAGTTCATCGAAGGAAGTGGAGCCTGCCGTACCCCGAAGCGAGGTCCCCCAGGTCCAGGAAGGCATGATGATCAAGGATTTTGGATCCCAACGAAAGACCGCTACAAGGCTTGAGGAGCCAATCGCGCTGCTACGCATTAGCTGCCCGTAGCTGCTGCCCGAATGACATGGACTTTTCAAGTCCATCGGCACGCCAAGGTGCCTATTTTGACCCTTTTAAACGCGTTCTGTTTAGAAAAAATATATATTTCTCCAAATTTTAGAAAGTTTTTTCTAAAAAATTCATTTTTAGGGCAACTTTTATAAAATTCAGAAAAATCCTTCTTAAATGTAGAAATTGTTTCTAACTTTTAAGGCGATTTAGATTTTAGGGCGATTTTCTTAAATATAGAAAAATAGTTTTCTGAGTGTAGCTGCTACTTTAAGTGAAAAAAACTCTTTTGTTTTTAATGCAAACGTCCCCGAACCTCGTATTTATAAGTTTTCTATGCTTTCACATAATTCCACAACGTTTGATCAAAATCGGACAACTATATGGTATAGCTGCCATACAAAAGTTAGGTATGAAAAAAGTCTTAGTAGGAAAACCATTTTTATTTACAATGCTATCGCTCCCAAACTTGTTATTGGTCAATATTATATGCTTTCACGCAATTTGGCCAAGTTTGATCCAAATCGGATTCCTCACAATTTTGGGGAGTTTCGTCAAAATCGGTTGAATATATCGTATAGCTGTCATATAACAAACTGACATGCAAATGGTCAAGGTAGTGGCGCCATTTATTGCTGAGAAATAACTCAGCTGAGAATGTTCAACGAAAATCATTTAAAACCTTAATTTATATAAATTATTCAAGCTGCAAGGGTAAATAAACTTCGGTCGAGCGGAAGTAAGCTTTCCTCTATTTTTAATATTGCTGCTTTCTAATTCTCATAAATTTTTTTATAAACTTATCACAGTTGGATAAGAGCGTGAGGTTACCTTAAAAATACCATTTTTGAAATTTTTTTGTTTTTTTTTTTGGCATTTTTTGGATATCTTAGCACTTACTCCGAGCAGCAAGCTTCCTCCGGATAATATTATTTGAATGTTTTTTAGTGTCTTGAATTCAAATAATTTACAGAGCTTAACAGCTGAATGATCAGAGTGACCTTACACCTTTTAGTCGCATGGTCATCATGTTTTGGTTGTGTTCCACACACACAAGAAAGAAATCGAAAATTCCAAGCAGGAATTTTTCGCTGTGCTGGATACAGGCCTTTATACACAAAATTAATGCTTTTTTCGTTAAGGAATGCCTGTGAGGCACTGTTGCCAGAATGCGAGGTGCGAAAGTTGCTAAATTTGCAAAAAAAAAAAATATTTGCTTTTTATTTGTATTAAATTGCAATCAAACCTGACCTTTGAGCCAGCACAAACAAAAACTTTGACTAAATCAAAAACAGGTCGCAAAAACCACACTTGAATAGGACACCTCTAAAGTCGATTTTCTATAGTTAATTGCTGCTAAACCAAGCCATCTGGGAAAATAATTTTTGTTTTCTTATAAAGTTTATTTAAATGTAGTAATTAGACGAAAATTACAAAATTATTCAAAAGTTGTAAGTATACAAAAAACATTGTTAACCAATAAGTAACAAATTTTGGAGTCTTCATTTTGCACCACTTGATTAGGACACTTTATCTAAAAACCATTTAAGAATATTTCAATCCTTTTCAAATAACAATATTACTTAAATAAGAAATTACTAACATGTTTTTAAACCAAAAAAAGTTTTTAATAGTGTGTTGAGCCTCCTTTTTTCTCCAAAACCTCACACATTCGGTGTGGAAGGGATGCATACAATTTTCCCAAATAATTCAACGATATCGAGCCCCATGCTAATTTGATAGCTGCAATTAGTTCGGGAACGCTCTAATATTGCGACCTGATCCATCCCCACACATTCTCAATGATATTCAAGTCCGGTGAATAGGGTGGCCAGTTTAATAACTCCACGTTTTGGCTCGCTATATACGATTTAACAATCCGGGCCGTATGTATAGGGGCATTATCATGTTGATAAATCCATTTTAGATTTGCAAAAAGAGTTTGGAAGTGTGGAAATCTATACCATTATAACACAACGCATTCATGGTGGTTGGAATAAATTTAAGCTCACAGGTGCCATAATAGGAAATGGCCCCCCATACCATAATACCTCCAGCACTGCTGTGCAACTTATCAAGATGGTGTGGTTCTTTTCGAAGATCATGAAAATAGTAGCTGTAGCCATCGGGGCCCTCCAAATTAAACTTTTTTTCGTCCGAAAGACAACACGTTTCCACTCCGAAGTCCAGGTGACATGTTGTAACTTCCGAGCCGGGTTAAGAGGTGGCTTCTTCTTGATTTTTAGTCTCTTCAGGTGTGTAGCATTATTAATAACACAACGCATGGTTGTCAAACTTGCTTTAACGTTGCATTTTTCCCTTATCATGGCCAAAGAGTCGTGCGAATTGGAAGCTTCTCTTAATATAAGTCGCTTGTCCGCGATGGTAAGCACACCGTGGGTGCGGCCCTTCATGTTTTTACCATAATTAGCCTCATTATTTAAAAAATTTGTTATGGCGTGACGGCTCCTGTCGACTTTTTTTGCTATTTTGGCAATAGAAAGGGCAGAATCCTTGTAAGCTTGGATTTTTCCTTTCTCCGACTCAGATAATGAAGTGCCACGCCCCATTTTATTTTTTTTTAGTTTTATATACACTTCAATTAAAGCAAAAAGTTTAAGTAAACCAAAATTTGTGTGCACGTGTCAACGATACCGACCAAATAAAATGCATGTTCTATTCAGGTGGCGCAAAAATTCAATGGAATTTTTGCTCACATAAAGTGCAAACAACTTTATAACGGTTCTATTCCAAAACTTGGAATATACCAGAAAGAGCGAAGAATGCTTGCACAAAGATAACATGCAAAAAATACCGTTATTCTACCATTTCGTTTTCGAGTTACGAACAGTTTTAAAGAGAACATACAGGGTGTCCTATTCAAGTGGCGAGCAGTGTATATATAATGGAAGGCACTACATCAATGTTTGTAATAAAAATCTGTACGATTTCCCTATTAAAAACAAAAAACAGAAATACCTCTGTGTATCTCGCCCTTTTCAACGCCTTGAAATGTCACTGAAAAAAGCTTTTTCAGCATCTAGCAAACGCCAAAAAACAAACAGATTTAACTCGCAACAAATTGGAAAAACATACCTCAAAAACCCAAAGCATAATTTCAAGCTCAGAAACAGAAAATCTTAGGCTGAAATTTGTATAAGTCTAATTCTCAAGTCTTTATTCGGCCAAATGACCGTTTAAATAGAGAGTTTGACTAGGGCTTGAAGTGTGAAAAGCAACAACGTCTGCTGATGAGTGAATTGTGGTTAATTCCAAAACAGCCTGTACAGATTAACCAATTGCTATTCCGAAGTGTTGTGAGTTATCTCTGTTTAAAAATGGTATTGATTTGTATTAAACTACAATCAATCCTGACCTTTGAGCCAGCACAAACAAAATCTTTGACTAAATCAAAAACAGGTCGCACAAACAAGCATAAAAATGATTAGTTTTAAACAAAAATTGGCAAGTATTTTTAGTTTTGAGCGAATCTGAAGGCGGCTAGGATGTGATTTCGTCATATACAGCAAATGCAT
>JBAMBO010003689.1:0-15531 GCA_037044535.1 Lordiphosa magnipectinata
AACTTCTGACAAAGGAAACAAAACGGTTGCACTTGAGAAAGATGAGTATAGGACGAACATGATACACATTTTAGGGGACATGTGCACGTATAGAAAATTAAGACAGGATCCGACAACAAGACTACAGACTAAAAATAACAATTTGATGGACAAACTGTTTAAACTGAAGCTTATTTCAAAGGACGAAATTAATAAGCTCATGACAAGCACTGCGCTACCACCAAGAATATACGGACTCCCAAAAATCCACCAGGAAGGAACCCCGCTTCGACCAATTTGCTCCTTCGTCGGTGCACCATCGCATGGCCTCAGCAGATTTGTAATCAAAATTTTGAACAACGTCAAAAACTCGATTGAATTCAAACAACGAACGAACAACACCTATATATGCGACGATGAGAAACTAATTTCATTCGATGTAGTCTCTTTATTCCCGAGCATACCCGTAGAACTAGCGTTGGAGACTATTGGACAAAAATGGACTAAGATACAAGAGTATACGAAAATTCCCAAACAACTATTTATGGAAATCTTAAAATTCTGTATTGTAGAAAATAGATATTTTAAATTTGAGGACGACATATATACACAGTTAAAAGGCCTATCAGCCGTGCTCCCATGAACTGTGCAGCGAAGCTACTAATGAGTATACTGTCGACGAGACTAACAACGTGGGTCGAAAAGCGCGATAAATTAAACGAGTTCCAAGCAGGATTCCGGCGTGGATACTCAACGGTTGACAACATATTCAACTTAGCATCTATAGTCTGCATTAAATTTAAAGAAAAAAGACAAGTTTATGCTTATTTTGTAGATTTTAAGGCTGCGTTTGACCGAGTACCTCGTAAACATCTTATATACATGCTCCAACGACAAGGTGTATCCACAAAAATAATACAATTTATAGAAAAAGTATACTCGCAAACGTCTTGCGCTGTTTGGACTGGGAGTGAGCTTTCTGAGAAGATTGAAACCATTAACGGATTAAAGCAAGGATGCCTTATGTCACCGTTGCTGTTTGCGATGTACTTAGATAATCTGCATGAACACTTAGGAGGTGGCCTGTATATCGACAACACAAATATTAGGGTATAAATGTACGCAGATGACATTGTGATGGTAGCGGACAATCCCTCAACCCTCCAGCAAATGATCCATAACCTCGAGACATACTGCATATTGTGGGGCATGGAAGTCAATGAGACAAAATCCGAGATTATGGTGTTTAGAAAAGGCGGTAGACTGGCGGCATCGGAGAACTGGACGTATCAGGAGGAGCAGGTGAAGGTGGTACCGGAGTACAAATACCTTGGGGTTATCCTGACACCTACAATGAGCTTTAAGAAGCATGTGGCAGCCAGGACAAAAGAAGCAAAGGCGAATATAAACTCTGTGTGGGCGAATTTCATCAACAAGGGGACAGTGAACCTAGCATCTAAATGTAAAATCTTTAACTCAGTCAGCAGAACGGTACAGTGCTATGGAGCTCAAGTCTGGGGTGGAGAAATAAAGGCAGAGGCAGACCAACTGCAGCGATATTTTTTAAAGAGGATACTCAAACTACCAGATAGCACACCCAACTACATATTGGGAATTGACGCAGGGCTAGAAGATGGGCACATCTATAGTCTAACACTTCATCTCAAATACCTATCAAGAATTTTATATGAGTATGAAGATTCTAGACTCTTGCATATCCTTGCTGAAAAATGATACGAAATAAGTTGGGGTGGTTTGCGAGGCTTAGAGAAATGTTCGCGCATCATGGCATATCACTCGGAGACAACCAATCGCATGCAGATTGGATTGACCGCAATGTTCGGTTCCTAAGCGCATCAAAAGCAGATAACCACATGCAACACATGAACAAGGCGTCAGTAAGTGCATCAAGAGTGTATAAAAACCTTAATTATATACATAATTACATACATACCTCACATACTGCAACGAGTCTTTCAAGCAAAGCGAGATAACTTGGATAATGAAGGCCAGAGGAGATCTTTAATGGTTAAACAGCTGCACAAGAAGAATTTTAAATGGAGGTATATGCTCACTATGCAATATGTCTGAGCAGGAGGACATGCAGCATTTTGTAGGACGATGTCCAATACTGCGGGAATTTCGTTGGCGTTATGTCATGTCATACAACAGAAGGAAGGCTGACCGTTTTAAACCAAGCTTTAAGTGTTTGTTTATTATTAGTTGATCAATGTAAAGCTGTAAGCTATGAAAATTATCAAATGAAAATAAACACTTATCTATCTATCTATCTATCTATATGCCAAAACATTATTTTATTTTGACAAAAGACGAAACTTATAGCTCTTGATTAGCACTATAATTGGTGCTAAAGTTGATTTTGGGCAATTGTTTCTTTTCAAGATAATTACAAAAAACCAATGCATTCGCATGCGACAAAAACAGAAGTCACTTTCAAGGCGAGCAGTTCAAACACTGATTTCAGCGGATCCTGAAGGAATATTTTAATGCGACTAATTTTAAATTATAATGCACTGATGTATCTTAAAAATGTATTTTATTTGGTTCAAAACTATTAAGTAGTTTATTTTTTATTTAGTTTTAATCACTTTCGCACGCGACATGTCGCATGCGACATTTTGTTCCATCATACTTTTTATGTGGTTTCCAGTATAATGAGAAGGAACACTTTAAGTTTATTGCAATCACATAGTTTCTCATGGTTTCTTGTGCATTCTTTTTTGACCATTTGTACCCTCAGAAAGAATTTAGATAGCAAAAGTATAAGAAATCTAAAGGCACTTTTATAAAAAAAAAAGTGCAAAATTAATGTCCAAATTAGAATAATTTCGCTAGCGCGGCCGTAACCCGCAAAGGCTCCCTGCGGACTCCTCTATTAGCCTATGGTTTTTTGAAAAGGACTCCTTAAATTAAGACTAGACAAGCACCGGACCAACGCGAACCGTGGTGTGTTGGCTATTTTTATTTTATTTTTTTTTTACTCTACTGGGGGACTTGAACTCGGGAACTTCTCACAAATATGCTGAAACACACGGACGGACGTCTTAGCCCACTCGGCTATTAGCCTTAAGCAAGACGTAGCGTCAAAACCATAGTTAAGAAAGTACGCAGTTGGTCGAGGCCTGGAATCAAGTCACCGCAGCAGCATTTTTTTTTTATATTCTTTTAGAGCGCTCCAAAAATCGCTCCTTCGAGGTGCTTCTTTGGGAGTCCCTTTTCACTCCTGCTTCGGAGTGCTCCGGAAACGCTCCTTTGGGGATGTTTCTTTGGGAGTCCCTTTTCACTCTTGCTTTGGTGTGCTCCGGAGACGCTCCTTTGAGGTGCTGCTTTGGGAGTGCCTTTTCAGTCCTGCTTCGGTGTGCTCAGGAAACGCTCCTTTGAGGTGCTGCTTTCGGAGTCCCTTTTTACTCCTGCTTTGGAGCGCTCCGCATATGGCTGGCTGGGTGTGTGTCTGTCGTCAACGTCTGTCGCGACTACTCAGTCTGTGTGTTGTTGTATTTGAAAACACCTGCAAATGCAAGTGTGCTGTTTGTGTGTACATGTCGGGACTACTCTGCCTGTGTGTGTGTTGTATGTGTTTGCCACAAATATTTTTGTTGCGTATGACAGCTCTCTCAGAGCGCTCTCTGCCCACTTCACTTACAATGAAGAAGATGGTGTCCAGCCAAAAAGTACCAATAGTTGGGGCTGGATTTCGTAATGATCTTTCTCAAGGATCCTCGACAACTTGTTCGTTTTGAATTTGTACACTGACCACAAGAATGATAGCCGCACGCTTTCAGTTCAATTTCGTAAGTGAGTTTTAATGGACAAAGGGACTAAAGTAAGCGAGCGCTAGCAATGGCTCGCGCCTATGTACATTAGTGTGTGACCTTAGATAACAAAAGATAATGAGAGCAAGATGCAAAGAGCGAACAGTTAAGTCTAAGAGATTAATCTGGATTTCATATGAACTTCATTACACTTAAAGATAATTCAAACTTAACTATATAGCTTAAATTAATTACAATTAATACTTCATGAAATGACGAAACAGATGGCTTCTCTCAAAATTTTTTTTTTGCTCCCGAAAGAAATTAAGGTCTGATTTCTGTGCACTACTCGCTTTGTTGTTTTTGTTGCAGTGTGTTTGAGAGTATTTGAATTCGCATGCTAAGCGACAAAAAATTCAGTACCTTATTGCATTTTTATTGTTTTGCTTTACGCATCTTTGTGAGTTCTAGTACTAAGCAATCCAATATTATTTGCATACTTACTATATTTATGTATGTAATATCAATCAAATATGTATTAGTGTATTAGTTTCTTAATGGTTCTAGAGTCTAGACTCTAACATCATGAGTTGTCTCTACCGATTGCCAATGCAGCTGCGCTGGCGCATTGTTCTCTCTTTCTCCCGCTCAAATCTGCATAGGGCAGTAGTTCGATTATTTTGCTTCTTTATTTATTTATTTTTTTGGTTAACTCGCAGAAACATTTTGGGTCAATTTTTGTGTGCGCAAAAGCCGCGCTATCTCTTCGGTACATGCTTTTAGTTTTAAGTCTGTGTAGTTACAACCCATTTTTGTGTACTATTTCAGAACTCCGAATTGAAAAATCCAATACAAACATTTTTTGTATGTATTGGTTTTTAAGATTTGATTTTTAAATCAATTGCTAAGAGCTTCGAAATTTATTTATTTGATTTTTGAATTCAGCGCTCCAAATTAGTTAAGAAAATAATATTGGCATTAAAGACCTATTATTACTGTAGTTTAAAAAAAAAAAAAACATGTTTAATGTATTATATATGCAGAATTTCAAAAATGAATGTTAATTGTTCTTTTTCTTCTTATGTTTTTATAGATTAAGCCACAGGGCACTTCAATCAACAATAATGAGGTGAGGTGTCAGCTTATTATATTTACTATATACTTTGTTTAAGTGACTTTATTTTACAGGTTGACCTAGCTCAAATATTATTAAACAGCCAAAAATGCAAACTGAGCTTCAACATTTTTAAAGAAGAGAAAAGGCTTAGTACAAAATCGCGAAAACTTCTGAGCCAAATAATTGCCCACCATCTGGTTTTAAATAATATTCTCCCAAAACGACCACTCTTGTTGAAAATCGCAGGCGAAATAACTGAATTGTTCGATTCTGAAATTAAGGTATTAATTGTACTGAACATATTTTTCTGAACGAAATTGAATAACCCCAATCAAATAATTTTATAGGATACATACTAACTCAAAATTCAAGGCAAAAAACCAGGTGGGCTTTTATATAGCAATTTTTATAATTTGCAAGCGAAATATAAAAAGTACGGCGCCTTGAGCTATGCAAGCCAGACTTTGACGTAAATTGAAGACAAAGAAAACTCATGTCCTAACCCAGGTTACGCACAAGGTAATTCCCCTTAATTCAAGCCATATCTTTATTCAAGGCTTGGTTTCCTCAATAGTCTTCTGATGAATTGGTTATACTTTATATGTAAATACAATTTTCTTTTTTTTTTTTGCGAATTAGTTCAAATCGAGATATACAAGGATTGGCTGGGATATAATATCGAACCCAGACAAGAGGTGGACAAAAAATGGGATCTTACTTTTGAATGGAGAACCGAATTTCTTAAAACATCCACTACTCTTGAAAACATTTTCGATGAGTTTCCCATTTTGAAGTCCTTCAGTTATGATTTGGTAAGAACTTATTAGCATTATTATTATTATTATTATTATTTTGATGAACACAATTTTTTTCCCCCAGATCGAAGCTGATTTTCAAAAACTTCATAGCGGGAGTAATAATGGCTTATTCGAGAAGTGGAATTTTTAGTTTGACCCCCTTAACTAGGCTTTGCACACCTGATTTGGTGACTCTTCCACTTGCCCTTATTCATCTCATCCCTGCTCCGTCTTTCCTTAAATTTCTTTTAACAATAGCCAATTATCGCTCTATGGGTCGTAGCTCTGGACAATTGGGTGAGTTTCCCTCTTTACGCACAAAATGAATGCGTTTTTCGTTAAGGTGGGCTTGTGTGGCTTGAGCAAAGTGCGTAAAACTAAAAGCAAAACAAGCAAGAGAAAAATAAAAATTCTTCAGAATCGATAAAGCTTTCTACCGGTGCATTGCATGGCGTTATCGGAAGCTCACACTGGGAGAAATTTGAATTTAAATATGTGCAGTTTCTTTTCGGTACTTGACTCATGTTTTATGATGCATGTTTAAATTATAATTGAAATTTGTCACTATTCAAAAATACTTTGCAAAACTCAAAAATATTTCGCGCTAATCATGAAGTAAAACTTGGCAACTTTAGGCCCGTTTGTTAGGATGGCGCCTGCAATGGTTGACATGTCAGCCTTCGGTTCGTTTTGCAAACAATTATTAAAACCGCAAATTTCAATATGAAAACTAATTAGACAACAAAGTGCTACAGCAAAAATATACTTTCGAAATGACCGAGCATACGCTGTAGAGTAGGTCGAGTATAGCATTTCCTCATACTTGGTTTTTTCCCAACATCCGCAAAATGTGAAGTTATGGGCCAAAAACCGCTTTTTGATTTTGTACCTCAATTAAATTGATATAACTCGCGCATGGACCGTCTTATTGTTTATAACCTTGTCAATTCCGAAAGCGACGAGAGCAATCTAATATATTATAACTAAGGGTTTTCCTGATTTATTGCGATGGCTGAGAAATGCGGCTTACAGATCTGGCAATTTCAACTTTCTTTTTTCGAAATTTCTACTTTGGCCACCACTGGTTTAACTGTTTTTTTCAATGCGATTTTTCTTTCCTTAAAGTTTATTATAAGAGCACATTTAATTCTACGTTGAACAAATGTTGTCCCAATGAATTTGGATACCGTTGCCGAAGTTATTCGCATATTTCTGAGTACACCTCGGCGATCTAGTTTTTTTTTTAGTGTGTTTATATATAAGCCTTAACATAAGTGCCCCAAAAAGTAAGCTCTATTTTGTTCGACTCCAGATTCAAATAATTTTTTCTTATTTAAATACTTGAAATGCAAATATAATTAACTTCCATGTATTAAAGTTGCCTTTACACTTGTCATATATTTCGGAAGAGACTCTCTGATGATAATGTAATAGCAAAGCAAACATTTCTAAATATTTAAAAAATTTTAGCCTGCTTTGATGTAATCTGAAAGGTTCAATTTAATAAGAGTTTATTTTTAGAGAATTTTGAATACCGACTATTTAGAGATATATGATAAGTCTAAAGGCATCTTTAGGGTTTCCAAATACTGTTGCCTAGCTTAAAGATAAACTAAGCTACGATTTTTAAATATTTGTCTGAAATTTGAACATTAGTGAAATCAAAATGTCTGCCCTTGAAAACAATTTGTGAAAGTGGTCCAAATGCCATGTCGAGTTAAATGCGATTTCCATGTTTTTTAGCTAGCTATTATCAGCTGGAGTAGGCTAGCTCCTAAAAACGAAAGTCATTTGGAAAGTAGAATGCTGAAATCATAAAATTATCACACAAATATATATTTAAACAAACAAAATGTCGTCACTGGAGCAAAATCGTGAAAAAAATTTCAAAAACAATGGCAAGGATCAGGAGGTGATGCGTCGTCGCCGTAATAAAGGTACAGTGCAGCTTCAAAAGAAACAACGCGCAGAGACCCAACTCAAGCGTCGTAATGTACCCAATTTGTATAAGAACACATATGAAGAAGAGCAACTGAGCGATTCGGGTAAATTGAAGAAATTGGTCTTGGCTGCTGCAGATCCCACCAAACCGAAGAAACAGTTGGCCGCCGTTCGTGAGGCACGCAAGTTAATGTCATTGGACATTAATCCACCCTTCAACGATCTGATCTAAAGCGGTATGGCGCCCATACCGATGGAGTGTGTGAAGCAACATGATAACCCAATGCTGCAATTTGTGTCCGCATGGACCCTCAGCAATATTGCATCCGGCACATCGGACTAGAACAATTAGGTTGTACCCTCTGATGCCGTTCCACTCTTCCATCAATTAATGAACTCTCCCGATCAAAGTGTTTGAGAACAGGCCGTTTGGGCTCTGGGTAACATCATTGGCAATGGATCCGCTATGAGTGACTTAGTCATCCAGCATGGTGTTGTCCGGAAACTTTTATCTCTCGTCAAGAAGGACATTCCAATTTCTTTTTTGTGTAATGTCGCCTGGGTGATTGCCAACTTATGTCGCAGCAAGAATCCACCACCACCTGCGTCTACAATCCAAGAAATCCTGTCCGCACTCCAAAAGCTCATCCAATGCACGGACAAGAGTATTTTGCTGGACACAGTTCGGGCTATTAGTTATTTAACCGATCTCGGTAGCTCCGGGATCCAAATGGTCATTGATAGTGGAGTGGTGCCCAAGTTGATATCATTGCTGGCCAATAGCGAGATGCAGGTACAGTTGGCTGCCTTGGGCGCTGTGGGCAACATTTGCACCGGAACCGATGATCAGACACAGGAGCTGCTCAACTATGATGTACTATCCCATTTCCCACCTCTTTTCACGCATCCCAAGGAGATCATAAGCTAACTCCCATGTATCAGTGTATGTAAATGTTCAAATAATAATTTATAATAAAATAATAAATAAAAATAAATAATTTAAGAATAATAATTAATAATTATATAATTTAATATATAATAAAATATATATTTTTTTTTTTGATGTGTAGATGTGGGCTGACCAAATAAGAATAAACTAAAGCCTTATATGTTCGGAAATGTACTCCAAACGACGAAAGCATAGCCTACTACTTTTTATTCTGAACAATACAAAATAGCATTTTACATAGAATTACATATATCAATGCCTCAAAGGCTAAATAGTTGCCAATTAAAGCAAAGTTCTTCTTCTTTCAGCCATCCTGTGAGACAGCTGCTGTTGCCTTATAAATTGAAGACGCTAACTATTCCATTCTTGACTTAGACGTCTAGAATTCAGATTGGTCAACCAAAATTACAGATCTCTCCACACTGCTCAAGAGCGCAGTCTACGTCTGTGCTGATGAAACTGGATTAGTCTTTTCGAGAGTATCTTGGACTGAACGAAATAAGATGCATAAAGACCATATAACATCAATAAGGGTTCTTTCAGGTACCAGTCTTCGTAAATGAGTGTATCTTTTGAGTCGAAAGAACCTTATAAGCCGAAGTCTGCCATTGGCAGAGTGAGATTGTGTTCTTTCCGGAATGCTCTGCAAATGAGGAAATACATATAGCTGCTATTTCTGAAGAACCACATTATATGAAGGTTCTTAATTAATTGGTTCTGGATTACCTGAAGGCTGTTGCTGTCGCTGATGCACTAGAGACAATGTCTGTATGTTCAGTGGAGTTGAACAATTTGGTGTTAATGGGACCTCCTCCGCTATATTGTTGCTCTGCACAACCGCCGTTGATTGCTCGTTAGTATCCATTGACAATGAAGATCTCCTCCACGCTTGTCTCTGCAACACAATCCGTCTAACGGGAAAAAACGATGCAATGGAACAGGATAGATTGCTGCAATTGTACTGTTCTGCGTCATCAAAGGTGCATCTATATCTGAACTAATTGAAGCCTCTGGATTGCTAGAAAGCTGTTCTTGTCGCTGATGAGCATCAATCGGTGGCCTTACCTGTGGTTGTCGCTGAGGAAACCATTTTCGATCTCGTATTCTTACCATTTGATCATATAGAATTTGTTCTCGAACGAGGCATGTCGTTTTGCAACATATTAACATACCTCGTTTTCACACGTGAATGTCTATGGGGACCACATGGTTTATTATAAATTGTTTTGGCTTCATTATTGCTGTGATATTAAAGACGATCCCAGTATTTGGCACAAACGTTGGTATAAGCCTGTTACACCAAAGTTACCTTTAAGTCGTTTTTTAAGGTTTGGTTCCAGACATACCAGGGAGTATTGTCATCATCCTTTGGACTTTGTTTTGCGCCACTTAGATTCATTCAAATTCAGTGTTTGGAAGTACCTAGGTTCAAATACCTAGGTACATACCTAGATACATATTTTGTGTACCTTTTACCTTACCTAGGTATTTTCAAATTCGAGTAAATTTTACCTTACCTAGGTCTTAATTTTCATTTACCTTGTCAATAGGTAAGGTACTAGGTACTTTTCGTACGTGATTTTTTTCGCTTTGAGTACATTATAGTCGAGATGCTGCCGCGCTCTGCTATATTGAAAAGAAAAGTATTCGGGACCTGTTTGTGGCTCTAACTGGACGTTCGGTAAATATTCCGTGTTCAAAAATTATACGATTCAGGCTAGAAAAGAGGAAACCGGACTATCAGCCGTGCTCCCATTTTCACTTTCGCAAAATTTGGCGATTTTTAGACCAATTTTGTACTGGAAACCGGTTTTAAATCGCAAATTTTTTACGAAAGTGAAGGCGTGTGCGATTTTCCCACACACATGAAATAATTGCTACTATATTAGCTGAAGTTCATAGCAAATACCGGCTTAGAGATATCCAAATGTTAAACAGTTACAGAAAATGTACCCAACTTCTGAAAAGCATTTAAGCTGTACAGTTTTGAAGGAAACACGTGAAGCCTAAGTTTTTAGAAGAGTCTAGTTTAAAGGTAATAGAGCGGCATAGTTCAGCTGATGATTTTGCCAAAATTTTTTTATTTTTTAATGAATTGAATAATGTTACTGAACATTTTCGCTGAGGCTATTGATCTTTAATTTAAATTATTTATTCGGCTCTAGCCCAGTGCTACAAGATGATCCTTATTTTTATCGCACTAGTCACAATTTTGCAGGGTAAATCCCGTTGTAGTTTAGGATTTTTCCTGACTTTAATGCTTGAAAATTTTGAAATATTGTGATCAAATTAAGGAGTCTTAACTTCAAACGTGGCAAAGACCTTTGCTTCAAATTGAAGTGGATTCCAAATAAACCTGGATTTGTAAACCTAATATTTGGATTTAAGCCTGTACAGTTAATATTTATTACTAATATAAATTGATGAAATATTCTTTTTAATTCAAAAGTACCTTTTTTGTACCTTTACCTTTACCTAGGTACTGGAAATTCCGGATACCTTTTATCATACCTAGGTATATTTTTTGACATTTACCTTGTACCTTCCCTAGGTAAGCAAATTGGGTACCTTTCCAATCACTGACTACGAATTTTAGAACTAAAACACAATTTAAAAAGTGTTTGTACAACTATAAACAACCATTAAATACAGTGTTCAAAGATATTTGAACAGCGCAATTTGAGACCGTTACCTGCGTTTGGGACTCAACTGCAAGGCGCATAAAAATAGACTAGTTCAATAGACTGTTCAAGCATTAAGCAAGTTTCTGCTGGTGCTCCTCAGGGGAGTGTATTGGGACCTGTGCTTTACAAAATTTTTACTTCGGATATGCCTGTGCCACCACCATTCAGAAGTCAATTATACAGCTCTAACAGATTGATGGTAGCAACATATGCTGACTATACGACAAATCTTCGGCTAGAGCCCAGGAAGATGCTGTGTTAAACTTGGATAATTTTTTATTCTCCATTTCTGAATGGTAAAAACAATGGTGCATAACAGTGAATCCAAGCAAAACAGAACATGTGGTTCATTCTTGGCGCAATGTTCATTAGCCATTTATTCCGCCAAGCACTTCTGGTCATCATCTCTCCTCTGAAGAGTATCATCGTTTTTTCGGAGTACAGTTTAATAAAATGCTTCAATTCTGCAGGCATGTTACCACTTTTGTCAGGAGACTTAGAGGGAGAGCGGAGAAACTTAGATGGTTAATAGATGGAGAAAGTAAATTGCCTCTACACACTAAGGTAATAATGTATAAACAAATTATAGCACCAATATGGCAATATACCGTATCAGATTGGGACCCACTTAAAAATGAATCGCAATTTGAATGAATATAAGTGGCGCAAAACAAAGTCCTAAGGATGATGTCAATACTCCGTGGTATGTCAGGAACCAAACCTTAAATAACGAATTAAAGGTAACTTTGGTTGAACTTTGGTGGCTACCAACTGTAGTGCGCTTGTCGCAAAACCTTTGGTAGTAGTTAAGTAAATTTTCTCTAAGCATCCGAAGAGTAGGCCTAAGTAATAATTGAGAACAGCCATCACAATTGCATTTTTATCAAATGCCTAAAAGAATGCAGCTTAAGACAGCAAAGACAAGAAATCGTTTAAATTTGCGTTAGCAGCACAACTTAATTCAGTGATTAAAACCAGCACTGCGCTAGAAATTTGCATTTCGCAACCCTGCAAATAGGTTAGCTGCTGGTTTGATTCGACTGGCCCTTCCTTTTCCGTTTTGGTCATCATCAAGCAAAGTTCACACCAATTAAGCGATCAAGCAAATAAATTTTTTTTGCAAACTTAAGCGAAGGAAAATATTTTGTCACCCTGACGGAAAAGATTACAGCCCCAAGGCATTACCTTTAAAACACAATTAAAGGGCCAAGCTACCACGTAAGTGTTTTTCGACCAATTTTTGTCCATTTTTGGACTTTTAGTTGTCAACCGATTGACCATGTGTCTCCCTAACCTCTTAGGTTTGGCCCTTATTAGGCGTCGACACTCTTTTGGGTATCCCAAATTGCCCATCAGCTTGTGTACGCCAAGTGTACCCAACAACACGCACACACCTTTGCGTATTTAAGACGAGCCAAGATCTGGCTGGGATCAGACCACCGGCGACTCAAGCGAATCGATCAGCGCCTCTCTCTTCTCATCGTCTCATCATCTAATGGTTGCTGTGTGTGTCAAGTGCAGTGCCTACGCGAAGTTTAAGCGGTCTAGTCGACGTCTGCCGACGAGCAGAAAATTTTAATAGCTGGAGCGTAGAAAAAGTGCTAAGAAAATTGGTGAAAATTGGCCAAAGATCAGCCATAAAATTCTGGTTCCACCCATATCAACACCAATCCAAAATTTTTTTTTGTGCAGCCATAACTAAAGCATTTAAAAATTGCATTAAAATTTTGTGGGCCATGTGCTAGTGCATATCAAAAGGAAAAATTTTTCCTCGTATAGACCCGGTGATACCCTTGAATGAAACGAAAAAAAAACCGACATACAAGAAAGGCCCATATTCGTAGCAAAAAGTAAACATATTGAATAAATTGTGAAAATTTAAATTATTGGCAAAAGTGAGGTTAAACAAAAGATCCCCATGGCAGTTCAATAAGTGAAAAAAAAAAATCTAATTAAAATTATTTAACCACCCAGTGACCCAATCTCCATCACATCCTCCTCACCTTTTTTTTGTGTTTTTTTTTGCTCCGCAAATGATAATTGAGAAGTGATAGGAGTAAAAATTTCGAGCATGCCCTATGATCGGAATTATTATTATTATTAATTGCCATCTAATGAACTAATTAAACATACATATTAAACCAACATTTTACTGGTTCAGTTAGTGCTGCAAACGGGCGTATCATCCAACATAAAATTTTGAATTAAATTCTTGGAATATCTGCCGATAACTTTGAGAAATACAGTCCGATATGGATGAAAATGGGCTTTATGGATTAGTTTTAACTTGTACTTTACTTCAATAATCAAAATTTTCCAAAAATTCTGAAGCTAGGTACAATTATCTAGCCGCAAACGGGCGTATCATCCAACATAAAATTTTGAATTAAATTCTTGGAATATCTGCCGATAACTTTGACAAATACAGTCCGATATGGATGAAAATGGGCTTTATGGATTAGTTTTAAACTGTACTTTACTTCAATAATCAAAATTTTCAAAAAATTTGGGAGCTAAGTACAATTATCTAGCCGTAAGCGGGCGTATCATCCAACATAAAATTTTGAATTAAATTCTGGAATATCTGCCGATAACTTTGACAAATACAGTCCGATATGATGAAAATGGGCTTTATGGATTAGTTTTAACCTGTACTTTACTTCAATAATCAAAAATTTACCAAAAATTGGGGAGCTAAGTACAATTTATCTAGCCGTAAGCGGGCGTATCATCCAACATAAAATTTTGAATTAAATTCTTGGAATATCTGCCGATAACTTTGACAAATACAGTCCGATATGGATGAAAATGGGCTTTATAGATTAGTTTTAGCCTGAACTTTACTTCAATAATCAAAATTTTCCAAAAATTTTGAAGCTAGGTACAATTATCTAGCCGCAAACGGGCGTATCATCCAACATAAAATTTTGAATTAAATTCTTGGAATATCTGCCGATAACTTTGACAAATACAGTCCGATATGGATGAAAATGGGCTTTATGGATTAGTTTTAACCTGTACTTTACTTCAATAATCAAAATTTTCAAAAAATTGGGGAGCTAAGTACAATTATCTAGCCGTAAGCGGGCGTATCATCCAACATAAAATTTTGAATTAAATTCTTGGAATATCTGCCGATAACTTTGACAAATACAGTCCGATATGGATGAAAATGGGCTTTATGGATTAGTTTTAACCTGTACTTTACTTCAATATTCAAAATTTAACAAAAATTTTGAAGCTAGGTACAATTATCTAGCCGTTAACGGGCGTATCATCCAACATAAAATTTTGAATTAAATTCTTGGAATATCTGCCGATAACTTTGACAAATACAGTCCGATATGGATGAAAATGGGCTTTATAGATTAGTTTTAGCCTGAACTTTACTTCAATAATCAAAATTTTCCAAAAATTTTGAAGCTAGGTACAATTATCTAGCCGTAAACGGGCGTATCATCCAACATAAAATTTTGAATTAAATTCTTGGAATATCTGCCGATAACTTTGACAAATACAGTCCGATATGGATGAAAATGGGCTTTATGGATTAGTTTTAACCTGTACTTTACTTCAATATTCAAAATTTAACAAAAATTTTGAAGCTAGGTACAATTATCTAGCCGTTAACGGGCGTATCATCCAACATAAAATTTTGAATTAAATTCTTGGAATATCTGCCGATAACTTTGACAAATACAGTCCGATATGGATGAAAATGGGCTTTATAGATTAGTTTTAGCCTGAACTTTACTTCAATAATCAAAATTTTCCAAAAATTTTGAAGCTAGGTACAATTATCTAGCCGCAAACGGGCGTATCATCCAACATAAAATTTTGAATTAAATTCTTGGAATATCTGCCGATAACTTTGACAAATACAGTCCGATATGGATGAAAATGGGCTTTATGGATTAGTTTTAACCTGTACTTTACTTCAATAATCAAAATTTTCAAAAAATTGGGGAGCTAAGTACAATTATCTAGCCGTAAGCGGGCGTATCATCCAACATAAAATTTTGAATTAAATTCTTGGAATATCTGCCGATAACTTTGACAAATACAGTCCGATATGGATGAAAATGGGCTTTATGGATTAGTTTTAACCTGTACTTTACTTCAATATTCAAAATTTAACAAAAATTTTGAAGCTAGGTACAATTATCTAGCCGTTAACGGGCGTATCATCCAACATAAAATTTTGAATTAAATTCTTGGAATATCTGCCGATAACTTTGACAAATACAGTCCGATATGGATGAAAATGGGCTTTATGGATTAGTTTTAGCCT
>JBAMBO010003690.1:0-42679 GCA_037044535.1 Lordiphosa magnipectinata
GACAGATTTTTTCAAGATTTGCATTTTTGTTTTATTTTTTCACACTTGGTTTGGTTCACAGTGAAATTTTGTGGAAATTCAGGGTTTGAAAGGGCACGGTTCAAAACCTGTTTGCAGCCCTGATTTATTTCATATCAGGATTCAATATAGATTTCTTTGCAGCTAAGAAGTGCTTCAAGACGTCATAATTAAAAATATTCAAAATAATCTTTTTTTTAGTTTATTGAACACTGGAAGCTTAGGTGCTTCCATTAAACATACAAAATACTACGACTTGACTTAAAAAATTTAGATACATATCCATATGGATAGCAGACTGGAGTTAACTTTGGCTATGTTTGAGCTAGACTTATTTCTTACAAACCCGGCGGCGTTTGTGTAGCGGGCTCTGTGTTACCTTGCAGGCCTAGACAAAAAAATAATAAAAAATGAATAATTTATTTAGACGCACATTTCACTGCGACTCACCTGGCGTTGATAGCGGATGTTTTTTCTGGGCTCAATTTTGCTCAGGCTCGAGCGGTTTTTATGATTAGGTTCGTCGGCTTCAGTCCGCAATGTTTACGTCTATATGAATTAAGGTACCCGTTGTTTGTCACGGGAACGCTTATTGCCGGAGCTGGACTTGCGCTTCCTGCGCTTTGGGCAAGCTGGCTTGCGTTTCTTGGCGCAAGGATTACGCTTGCGCTTCTTTGTGGCACAAGGATCGCGATTGCGCTTTTTGGTGGGGGATACCGACGATGCAAATGGAGATTGTTTGGGGGTGTTACAATCCGAATTATCGTAGCAACGATAATCGCTTTTCGACGAAGCTACGCGAAAATCTCCCTTTCGTTGCAGCTTAGCTGCTTCCATCATTTAGGAAATGTTGAAGATAAAAAGTTGCAACGCTTGTTTGCAATTGAACCAAGGCGGATACCAAGGTACTTCTTCGACTAATGAAAGAAAATAAGGCCATGCAACTGCTTGATGGCAATCCAACAGCACTAAAAAATAGATTTATTTACGTATGGTATTTAGCGTATAAACAGTGAGTTAGTTATTTACAAATTATTTATATTTGCAAATAGCTGGCGTATAAACGTAGTATATAAAACTTAATATTATAATTTTATGCTAGGCCATAACAATATATCTTATTTGAAATTCAATAAAAAAACTTCATTAATTCCACTACGCTTAAATAAAAAAAAAATCTATTCGCTGCACTAATACTAAGTTGATTATCAAATTATAGTTTTAGGGATTCATCGCAAAAACACAAAAAAAAATTTTTATTCAAAAAAAAATAACCTAGGCAAGTGTGAGTATATGTAGCTGAAAACCCATAAAATTTATATGCATGATATATATAGGATAAAATATATATAGGATATAGAATATGATTAGATAAGTTCAGTTTAAGTATGTAGCATTTTAATTTAGATTTAAGTTGCGCCACTCATCGCTTTTAAAATAAATTTCTCTTCTAACTCCAGAAGCGAGGGTAATAAACTTTTGTTGGATAGTGTAGGTCACTGGTGTTCATTCACCAAACAATTTCGAAGCTTTCATTAGCCCAGGTCGGGTACAACGCTGAAGCCGAGCTTTGGCTTAGGTTAAGTGGTACTAAGGTGCATAACAAAACAATGTGGCTAAGCCTCTGCAAACTCAATAGCTCATCACAGAAGGTGAGAAAGCTTTTCCATTCTTTTTTCTTGGTGTTTCACTTACCGCACAATTCCCACGCAGAAAGATCTTTCGGTTGGTGTGTAATTGCTGGTCTTAAAATTGTGTAAAAAGCTTTATAGGTTAATTTACAGCAAGAGCGGCTTAAGAGCTCCAATTTAGCACATGTTCTGAGCTTTTTGGGGAAAAAAGCTTGTTTTTCACTTAAGCTCCACTTAATTGATTTTAAATGTTTACATATTTAACTTAGTTAAGTGAACCATTCGTAGGTACCAAAACACATTTGATCTTGCACTGGGTCGATAGCCCTAATGGTTCACTTCACTTTAACTGAATTTATGACAACTTCAATGCATTTAAAGGAGTTAATTTGGGTGCCACATAACCACACACTTGCTGTTTAAACCATTTGATACCAGGAAAAAAGAAACTTAAAAATTGTACTCCGAGCATCTGCTGAGGGCAGAATCTTGACGTTGATTTTCTCGTTGAGATCGCACTGGCACACTGGTACGGACACTGGTCACTGAGCTGGCCTGATTTAGGCGACTTTCAGCTGGCGATTCGCTTTTGGGATCGCTTCTCAAAATTCTATGCTGCCTTTCGCACTGCAGGTAAATTCTGACTGGATGATTTGTTGAGAGCAGCGTCAGCTGGTCTTCCACAACTCTCTTCATGCACTGCGGTTAGCAACGAGCTTTTGGAGATATAGAACTGGGTGCCAATTCCTAAAGAGAAGAAATTGGTCCAAATGTAACGTGAGATTTTATTTAATTACCCAGAGGGACTGGTACCGTGAGTAGGAGGTTGTTAAACTTTCCCGGTTGTCGATATGCGTCTAAAGAATGGTAAATTGTGTCTTCATCCGTGGATGGCCTTAATTTGGGTTGCTTCCAACTATATAAAAAAACACGATCACTCCGTTTGCTATCAAAAGCTGTTGGTAGCACTCACTATAGAAACAGCGATACAAAAAGGCTGCAGCTGTAGTATCTTTTCCCCTGGATGCACAATAAAACTTGATATTTTTGGGCTTCACGAGCACAACTGGACTCGACTGTAGCTAGATGGGAAAGAACGACTCTGGCCCAGCGGAAATGGCTGGAAGTCGGTTCTGACAATTACATCTTCTTCTTTCCCCACCGTGGTCTAGACTTGTCAAATTGACAGCTGGGTAGGGTTTCCAAAGAACTGAATTATTACCAGTATATTTCGCTGTATACTTATAGGCATACAAAAGAATACTCAGACTAAGGCTTGCAAAAGATGTATACTTTTTGGCAGAATATTAGTAACTTCAAGCGCCACTACAACGTCCATTTTTTATCCACTGAATTGGTAACTAGGATTGAAAACGCTAGGATTGTGAAAACGCTTTTATGTATATGCCGCATATCGATGGATTCTTTAAATTTCTTAGACTTTCTTCCACGAGAATTATTTGGAAAAATTTACTTAACCCTCTAAGCCCCAATTGAAGAAATATTAAAAAAAACTAAGTTAAATAATTTTTTTTGGGGTAAATGGTAGCTTATAATTTCAAAAATGAACTCAAAAAGTGTGTATTAATTGTAGTTTACCTGTAAATCAAACAAAGGTAAATAAGTGCCTCAAGGCACTCTTGGGGCTTTAAGTCAATTTTTTTGTACAAGAGTTTTTTATTATTTTTGATTATGATATTCAAAGAAACAATTTTTATTTGCCGTACAGCACAAGTGCAGGTTACATTTTGTGCACATACATTGTGTTTGGGATTTCTTTCAGTGCTTGCACCATCTTTTGCCATGGTCTCGACTCATCCAAACAGGAAAATGGTTGACTTCATCAAACCGTATATCCGAAACTGGGTGCTTTGATTTTTCACCAACTGTGAGCGATGGCTTTGAAGATCTCGGCGTGGATGGAGATTGCATTGTCCAACCTGGTTGTGTTCGCTGGGATGATGGTGACGGAAATTTCCCATCACGAAATGAGCGACCGCGTTTATGATTGCTTTGAAATGCCACTAAACCAGCAGCAATTGATTCCCGAAACTCCGGAAGCTCCAACAATTTGTCTGTGCTCTTGTTTTCCTTGTTAATGCGCCTGTATAAAACATACGCATTTGTCGCTGCCATATCAACCAAATGGTAAAAAATTCGTGTCATGGCATCTTGTGTTTTTGCACGAATATGATAACGACCCATAAGTCCATCCATGAGGTCAACACCGCCCATGTGAGCATTATATTCCCGAATAATTTGGGGACAATCAACCTCAATGTGTCTTTTAGATTTCCTGTCATAACGAGCTATCTTTGATATATCTTCATTTGCATTAAATTTCAAAAATGGTTTAACACCCACATAAGTGGATAGCAAGCAAACGGCTTTATTGTCTTTCCATAATACATTTGCTATATCGATGCCATATGACGAACCGACATACTCAGTCGAAAAACCCCTCGGCTGTTTCCTGATCGTAATGTCATTCGGTAGCTTGCAATTTGGAATGCGATTAATACGCACTGTTCCTAGGCTATATATCCCTTTAGCACGCAGGTAAACCATCAAAGGTAAAGACGTATAAAAGTTGTCGAAATAAACTATGTGGTTTTTAAAACTTTCGACCGTTTTTGTCAGGCGTACAACTATGTTGGCCGCAGCTCCAAGATCTGGATGAGCAGGCAAGATAACGTTGTCACCTGCACCACTATAGATTTCAAAACGGTAAGCATAGCCAAATGAATCGCACAACACAAACAGCTTAATACCCCACTTATGAGGCTTATTGGGCATATACTGCCGAAGGTGGTGTCTCATTTTCGTGCTGCACATTTGTTCATCGACACAGAGTCGTGCTTGCTTTGGCACGGAATCAAACCTATGGTTCAGATGATCTAAAAACGTACGCGTGCGATACAGTGAATCGTATCCTGGCTCACCTTTCTTGGGTCGCTTACTCTCATCCCGCAGTGAGAAGTATTTTTTAATTTCTTCAAACTTGTTTCGCGACATAGAGTGTTTTACAGGTCCAAATGCATTTATACCCCAGTAGCTTCTAATATTCGGGTACCGATAAATTGACATGTACATCAAAATTCCAATGTAGTGATGGATATCGTCAATGCTGAATTTGAATTGATTAGAGATGTTTTCCGTTAGTGCTGACCGAATGGTTTCTTCAACAATCATATTCATAATCTCTGAATCGAAGAAGTAACAGAAAATTTGCAACGGTGTTTCAAGTTCCTTTATACAATCTGGGAGTGAAGAATCTCCCCGAAAAGCTATGTCGTTGACATGCAACTGCATCGATTGCTGCCGCCATGTTATCTTTGTCGGCACTTTGTTTATTGATTCAACACCTGTTCATAAATTAATAAGTTATTTGAGTATCATTATATTATTTAGTTTTCGTTCTTACTTGCACAATTGAAACCACCAGAAGAAGGCTCAGATGAACACACGGAATATTCATTTGTCGGCAGTAGTGAACGAGGTCTCTTTGCAGGATTTTGGGTAATTTCCAGATCATTTGCATTATCTTTGACATTATCAGCGGTATTGTCTATAAATGAAATAGTTTCGGCGTCCTCCAATGCCGCGTTAAGTGATTCTACCAAATCCAAGCCGTCTTCATCGTCATCACTAGAGTCATTCAACAGTTCCTCGTCCGTCTCAATTTCATTGAATATATCTAGCAACTGTTCATCGGTCAACTCGGATAATTTAAAACGTCTACGCATTCGCTCTGCCATTTCGACTTAATGTCTTCTAAAGAAAAACCAAACAATAAACAGAAACAAACACAAAAATTGCATTCAGCTGGCAAAAACACGCTGCTTGTAAAAGTATGCGTGGAGTCCCAACAGTGCCTCAAGGCACTTATCACAATTTCACCGCTGCAACGCACTATTTGTAAAAAGTTGCATATATGCAACATGATTTGGATTATATAATATCATACCTTCAAGAACAAAAATTGTTATTTGGTTAAAATTGAAGTTATTTCACTTTTATTATTAAACAAAAACACAATATGAACACACCAAAATTTTTGCGCGCGAATGCATGATGCGTATAAACAACACGAAAAAAGTCCCGTTTTAAAGCTTCGGAGAGCTTTCAAAGCTTCCACTTATAAGTTTAGATGTTTATTGTCAACGGCCAACTAAAATTCAAATTATTAAAAAGCTTATCGTTTTTTAGATAATACAAATTATATAATAAGTGCCTTGAGGCACTCTTGGGTATTAGAGGGTTAATATATAAAAAACAAGTGAGAAAGTCGATCACGCCCGACTATAGCATACTCTGTACCAGTTCATTTGCTCCCGACTATAATATTATTTTACATCCAAGGAGTCACGCGGTTATCGTGCAATATTTATACCCTTGCAAAGGTTATTATAATTTTGCACAAAAGTTTGCAACGCATTGAAATATTCATTTCCGACCCCATAAACAATATATATTCTTGATCAGGGCGACGAGGTGAGTCGATTTAACTTTGTCCGTCCGTCTGTCTGTCTGTCTCTCCGTCTGTCTGTCCGTCTGTCTGTCCGTCTGTTTCTACGCAAACTAGTCTCTCAGTTTTAAAGCTATCGAGCTGAAATTTTGCACAGAATCTTCTTTTTACTGCACGCTGCAGTAAATATGTCGGAACGGACCGGATCGGATGACTATATCTTATAGCTGAAATAGGAACTAACGGTCGAAAAATGGGTCTTAGAAAAAAAAAAAAAAATTTGTTTTCAATGTTAGCGTCCTTAAATTCGGTCATTATTAATATTATATGCTTTCAAACAGATTTGCAAATTTTGGTCAAAATCGGATGACTATATCTTATAGCTGCCATAGGACCGATCGGTCGGAAAATGGGTCTTAGTGAAAAAAAACTTTTTTGTTTTTAATTTAATCGTTCTTAAGGTCGATGATTATTAATATTAAACGCTTTCAAGCTAATTTGGAAAAGTTGATCGACATCGGGTGACTATATCTTATGGTTTCCATAGGACCGATGGGTCGAACATGAGTCTTAGTAAGAATTTTTGTTGTTTATGTTAGCGTCGTTAAACTCACTGATTACTTATTGTATATGCTTTCAAATATATTCGCAAAATTTGGTCAAAATCCAACTATGCCAATTTAATATCCGACTTATGCAAGGCCTATGCAAGGGCATTGGCCCTTACACAAAAGCAAGATTTGATATACATGGGTAAACCTTGCTTCGAGCTGTTGGTGCAGGTGGCCGAAAGATGCAAGCCGATACTGGCACGCTCCTCGTAAGTGATGTTGAGCCAACTGAGTGAAGCTTTGCGCTTAAATGCGGATCTCCAAATGAATCAACGCTTTCAACCCTATATAAAACGTCTGGTACAGGCCATGTTGAAACATGTCCAATTGCCTGAGAATCAGTTGGATTTGCTGGAGCCCGACAGTGAATTGGCAGTATTTCGTGACATACTGAGCGAAACACTTGGATTTGAGCGAACTGCTAGAACCGGAAACGGTCACCAGTCTGATAGAAGTGGTGCAAAATCCACAAGCCTTGTGGTCAAATGTTGAAATATCTCTATTCTACATGACAGTGGTCGGGCGTGGCGTATCAGTTGTATGTGTGGCTGCTGGTGCGGGAGGTTGTGGGTTTCGATCCCGCCTCGGAACATCTAATAGAAAACGTTTTTTCTTTCTTTAGAAAAAAGCTTTTACACACCCGATCACCTTCACCAGCTACTGGCGCCAGCTGTGAAGTAACTAGCCATGAAAAAGCAAAATTCTCTAAATATTGCCGCTCGGATTCGGCGTTAAACTGTAGGTCCCTTTCTCTTGTGCGAAAAATTATAAGCACACACGCCAAGAGATTGAGAGAAGCTTGGCCCTGGCCCTCCTGGAGGTGCTGTTTGAGCCAATTTTACTTACTTACATGACAATTTTGGTAGAAGAACAACCGGATTTGATTTCCCGCATACTGGAGCCCATGTTTTCGCACCAACATTTCGCTGTGCGCTATCAGGCCATACAATTTCTGGCCAAGTGTCATCAGTGGCTAAGACAAAATCCGAAGTTTATGGGTAATTTCCTTAACTATTTATTGGATATATTGCGTGAGCATAGTCCGCTCTCCAACTGTGCGGCCAAAGCTTTGGGTAGCATCTGCCAGCAAAATGGTGAGCTGCTGCTTAGTCATGCAGAGGAAGTGATACATGTTATTTACCAGCTTGATTATTTCCGCTTAGAAGACGAGATAGACATGGATTTATTCAAAAATCTCTGTCTGGTCTTACAACCTGTACAGGAAGTTGCAGACAGATTATTAAGCTTCCAATGGCAAGCTCTAAGTAAATATCAACAAGACTCCAGCCTTACTCACTGGCCTGGACCTGCACGTTGGTTAAATCGTGCGATTAGCGTTATTCGCCAATTCAAGCTCCAGGATTTGCACTCTTTAGCCCTGGAACGCTGCTGGCAGGATCCTTACTTTTCGAAACGATTGATAATTTTAATGGAGCTGATGCTCCCCGCAGTGGCTCAACCCTTGGCCCTGGCCAAGCAAATGCTGCAGTCCTTCTCTAATTTGTTTGGCTTGCAGAAGCAAGCTGTTTACTTAAGTTTATCCGCATTGGTTTTGCGCTACTTGCCGCCCGAGACTAATCAAATACAGCTATTGACGTCCTTTATGTCACCCACCTTTGAGACATTGAAACAGGAACATGGTTTTATCGTGCATCAAGACATTTTGGAGCATTTTTTTCGTTTTGCCTCAAGTTTCACTGCTGCCTTTCCGTTGGCCTTAATGGACTCGTACTGTTTCGAGTACCTTCTGGATTGTGCTCTGGCCTCTATTGCTCCAGCCAACTATGGAGGTAACCGTCAATCTGTGTTGGAATTTTTAAGCTGTTTGTTAAGCTGTAATTGCTTGGATCACTTGCGAACATTGCTACAGACGCAGGGATCCGTCTTGCTGGCCAATCTGTGCCACATAAGCATATTTAAATTATACAAGCGCGAGAAGAACCTGCTGTACATGATGACCAACGTGCTGGGGCAGTTTCACCACGTTATGTCATTTGAAGAATTACAGGATTTTGTTTGGCCAGTTTTGGAAAACCTGCCAATTGTATGTATTGTACCACCTCGATTAGTGAAGAGATTGGGCGTCTAAGCAGTGCCATTTGCTTGACTGGCGATAAGAACCAAATCGCCAAATCTTTCGAGAAGTTGGTGTTGATCCACAATGGTATGGCCCTTGAATAGGCAACGCTTTTCGCTAATAAAAAACCAAACAAAAAATGTTAACCATTAAAAGTTGTGTTTAGTTTGTATTGGGTAAGGCAATACGGGGTGAAGGAGGTCCATTATCCCAGTAAATCCAAGACTTTGCTGAAATAAGTTTAAATGAATGAAAACTAGTAGTGGAAATTTGAAAAGGTTTGTGGAATATGTTTTCTGTTGTGCGTTGAATGAAAGTCAGATATTATCTTGTCTATAGAGCACCATTTGCCTATTGAAACAAGCAAAAAAGTCGGTCAAGCCCGACTGTAATATACTCTGTACCTGCAGTAGCTGCTGCTGCACTGCGGCAGCGAACATTAGTAGCAGTTGTAGTAATCTTTATTTAAATTATGATAATATAGAAGATCGATGTTTACAAAATAACAAAGTTGGAAGTACAAACTATTTCAACAAAGAGTGATTTACATTCAACGTTGATCGACTTGGTTTGAAATTGTCAGTCGATCCGCCGCCGCACAGTGGCTCGTTTGCCAAAAACTCCTTGCGAAAATCAAATATCGAGTTGTTGAATTTGGCAATTCTATTGATACACTTTAAGTAGGAATTGATCAAGCTATTTAATTACGTTTATAAAATAATTTTGCAATTTTTCAACTTTTGAAAATATGAAAATGAAAGTGCCTAAAAGGGAAAAGTTAAGTGCATGTCCCGAAAAGCAATAAACACAGAGACTTAATTTCCTGTTTTAAAGAATGAATTTAGAATACAAATTTGTAAATTAGGAAAAAAAATATTAATTTTATTATACCCTTGCAAAGGCTATTATAATTTTGCCCAGAAGTTTGCAACGCATAGAAATATTTATTTCCGACCCCATAAACTATATATATTCTTGGTGAGGGCGACGAGCTGAGTCGATTGAGCTTTGTCCGTCCGACTGTCTGTCTGTCTGTCTGTCTGTCCGTCTGTCTGTCTGTCTGTCTGTCTGTCTGTCCGTCTGTCTGTCTGTCCGTCTGTTTCTACGCAAACTAGTCTCTCAGTTTTAAAGCTATCGAGCTGAAATTTTGCACAGAGTCTTCTTTTTACTGCACGCAGCTAATATGTCGGAACCGACCGGATCGGATGACTATATCTTATAGCTGCCATAGGAACCATCGGTCAAAAAATGGGTCTTAGTGAGAAAAACTTTTTTGTTTTCAATATTAGCGGCCTTTAACCCGTCCATTGTTAATATTATTTGCTTTCAAACAGATTTGCAAATTTTGGTCAAGATCGGATGACTATATCTTATAGCTGTCATAGGTCAGAAAACGAGTCTTAGTGAGAAAAACTTTTTTGTTTTCACTGTTAGCGTTCTTAAGCTCTGCCATTATTTATATTATATGCTTTCAAATAGATTTGCAAATTTTGGTCAAAATCAGATGACTATATCTTATAGCTGCCATAGGACCGATCGGTCGGAAAATGGGTCTTAGTGAAAAAAACTTTTTTGTTATTAAGTAAGTCGTCCTTAAGGTCGGTGATTATTAATATTAAACGCTTTCAAACTAATTTGAAAAAGTTGATCGACATCGGGTGACTATATCCTATGGTTGCCATAGGACCGATTGGTCGAAAATGAGTCTTAGTAAGAACTTTTGTTTGTTTGTTATGTTAGCGTCGCTTAACTCACTGATTACTAATTGTATATGCTTTCAAATACACTCGCAAAAAATCGGATGACTATATCTTAATGCTGCCATAGGACAGATCGGTCGGAAATTGAGTCTTAGTGAGAAAAACTTTTTTGTTTTCAATTTTATCTTTCTTAAACTCGGCGATTGTTAATTTGATATGTTTGATATGAAAATGGGTCTTAGTTAAAAAAATAGTTAGATTTTCATGTAAGCGTTCCTAAACTCTGACATTTCAAAAACAGCATTTGCAAGGGTATAAAAACTTCGGCACAGACGAAGTTAGCTTGACCTTCTTGTTTGATTAAATTTTTTTATTTAAAACTTATATTTTTTCTTATTTTTAATAATTAGCTTGACTTTTAAAAAAATGGCCGGCGTGCTCAGAGATTTGAATTCGCAACAAGTTATAGATAATATTCAAAAAACAAAGTAAAACATAAACCATTGCTGCAATTCTGCCCGATTTGAGATATTAGCAGAGGTCGCAAATATCGGTCCCCCGTTTGTTTTTGTCAGAAAATAACACTTTTCGCCCGGCACATTGAATAAAGGTACCAGAACAATCTTTAACTGCGGTCACTGCTTCTCTTTGGTTGGAGAGCAGATGAACACAGTTTTTTGTTTTTTTTTGTCCTCTCAGGTCTGACTGAGACCTTTTGGCTAAACCAGAGAGGACTAAATAACCAGAGATGAAATCGCTCTCACTGTTAAGTTAACAGAAAAAAAACCATGAAGCCATCGAGGCGTTGCAGTTTTCGGAGTCAGCAAAGACAAACAGCTGCGTGCTGTTTTGTTTTGGCTACAAATGCGATAGAGAAAAGACACAAGCGAAAGGGAGGGCATGTATATCGCTCTCTGTCATTTCGTTGTTTGTGTATCTCTTGTATATTTTTATGTGATGTTGCCAAGACTGTTTGTTAGAAATTCGTATTGTTGTCATTGTCGGCATTGTTGCCAATCTTCACCAAAGTGACTTCTCATTTTATTGCCTAAGCGAATGACAACCTGTTGCCTGTTGAATGGCACCTGTTATCGAGTTCGCATTTATTTTAATTTATCTAGGCGTGCACTTTGAAATAAAATTTGGGAAGCTTCCGATTTTGGTAAATTCACACACAAAGGAAATTGACTGAGGAATTGACCGAAAGCATAGTTTGCGAAATATATGTTTTTTTCCCATTTTCGAAATTAATTCCCCAAGATAGGAAAATGAGGTGGAGGGTGAAAAATAAAAGTATAAATAATACAAACACATTATTTTATAAGAATTGAAATAAGGGAAAATTATTGAAATGTTTTAAAAATTAATTAATGAATCGCCGGAAAAGTTTGTATTGGACAATTTTTTTCATCCGATTGACTTTAAACTCGGCTTGTAAGCATAGTACGCGAAATAATTCGACACGTGTTTTCCCGATTTTGAAAAATCCGCATACGAGGAAAATGGCCGGAAAATTCTGCATGCAAAATCCCATTTTTCATCCCATTGACTTGAAACTTGGTTTGTAAGGATAGAATGCCAAATAATTTGTGATTTCAGTTTCCGATGCTGGAAAATCAGCCCCCAGGGTGTGAAAAACTCTGTATGGAAATCACTATTTTTCATCCGTATGAGTTAATACACGGTAAGGACAGTAGGCAAAATAATTTGAATGTGATTTTCCGTGATTGGAAAATTCACGACAAATGGTGGGAATTGGGTTGCGGGGGTGGGTATGAAGTTCGAGGTGAGAAAAAGGAGTTCTGGGAAGAGTTCAAGGCCAATTGTTAGCATAGCATATAATATCAATAATGGCCGAGTTAAAGGACGTTTCATTGAAAACAAAAAAGTATTTCGCACTAAGACCCATTTTTCGACTGATGGTTCCTGTGGCAGCTATAAGATATAGTCATCCGAACCGGTCCGTTCCGACATATTAGTAGCGTGCAGTAAAAAGAAGACTGTGCAAAATTACAGCTCGATATCTTAAAAACTGAGGGACTAGTTCGACAGACAGACAGACAGAAAGACAGACAGACAGACAGGAAGACTGACAGACAGACAGACAGACAGACGGACAAAGCTCAATCGACTCAGGTCGTCGCCCTGATCAAGAATATATTTAGTTTGTGGGGTCCGAAATGCGTTGCAAACTTCTGGGCAAAATTATAAATCCAGTATTGTTTGTTCCTACAGAACATTTCGCATCGTGCACAACCCAATTCTACCGCCTCTTCTTCATCCTGGACCACGTCAGATAGCAGCTCCTCCTGATCCCCCTGGATCCCCTCAATATCCATAATGGGACAGGCATTTTTTTTAATTTTCGTCTTAAGTACATCCTGAGGGTGGAAGTGCTTATTGCAGATGTACAAATGCACTTTGCTCTGCATGGACGATTTGATATTGCAGTTTAGCTTCCACTGATCGCGTTTCCGAGGATCAGTGGGAAAGCCATGTAAAATAGATGGAGGGGATGTGCATGAACACCCAACCACACAGCACATTCTTTGCCATGATTCAAAACACGGCTGGTGTACAGGCTGTCCAACATGACCCAAACTAATAGTTGGGAGCCAACGCCCGCCTTCAGAGTGACATACATCTGTGAAATGGCGCTCACAGATTCGCGATTGGGCATTGACGCTATACACGTCAATTCGCAAATTTTCTCACCATTTTAAACCTTGTTTTCAGGAATTCGAAAACTTTTGGCACCTAGAGCCTAGAGCCATGCACTTAATATTTGTCATTTTTAAAATTTATTATTTAAAATCGCAGCAGATTCGCACAGAAGACTTGTCGTGTCGACGGCTGAATCGCTAATGCCGCAAACTGGTCGCAATGCGCGCACCAGCCAAATGCATGGCAAATTTGCGGTGTTGACGATTTTTACGTGTTCGGTCTGAAGCAGCCCTTTAGTTCCAAAGGCACTACCGCCCTAGTTTCGCTAGCGAAAAGCTACCGAATTCGGCGCTAGTTATTCGCTAGTGTCCAAGTTATCCAGGCTGTAGTTAGTACTAACGCGCTGGCATGCTTTTAAGCAAATCGAAGACAGCAAATGCGTTTCGGTTTCAACTTCTTTCAGCGAGTGACCCGACAAAAAGAATAGGAAAAAACATGTTTTTTCGGAATGTGGACTATAAAATACCCTTTGATACAAATGTTAATACTTTTTTACTCATAATATTGGTTCAATACTTTATTGTATGATATGAGTTAAATGTAAAGAAGAATATAGCATAGCATGCTGTTTACAATTGTTTTAAATATAAAAGAGATTTTATATATAAAGAATTTTTATAAAAAAGTATTTTTTTTTTTAAATATTTTTAAGCTATGGCTAAATGCTTTAAGCATGGTTGTTAAGACTATCCAGTTCGCCCCTATAAAAAAGTCGAAAACAGTGTACAGAATGCTCAACCATAATACCCCATGATACCCTGCCATATTTTTGAGCATCGAAAGTGTAAAGCATAACTGCGTTGCGACAAGTTGAAAGAAGGCAAAAATAACAAACGTTTTTTTTCGGGTGTCTTCTTTTCTACTCTATTTTGTGACTCCAAACCGAGTGCGTGTTTTTTGCAAATAAAAATAAATAATTTTTAAATCTAATATATAAAGTGCTCATCAACTATAATAAACATCATCAATTTATAATATCAGGTAACAATATTAAATATCTCAGACAGCATTGTAAAAAGTATATAGAGTATGTAGGTTTTATAATCATATTTTAAATTAAATATTTGCAATTTGAATTACTATTTTCAGCCTGCATACCCTCCGGCGGACACCAAACCGCTGAGTAGCAGTTTCAGGATGCTTTACACATAAAAAAAAGCGCATTATAAGACTTGAGTGTGTAATAAAAAATAAATAGTCACAACAATATTAATTATTTTTTAAATTAAATGAATTGTTTGATATTTTGAAGCATATTACCTTACAGATATCCAGTAGTTACTGCTGTAGGTAGCTACGCTACTAATAACAAGTAGTTACTGCCGTAGCTAGTTACGCCATAGATTACAAGTAGTTACTCCGGTAGCTAGCTACGCCACAGATTACTTTTCGGTAGCGATTCGCTAGCGCCAGATTCGCTAACTATTCGCTAGGACATGCCCATGTAAAAGTAATCCAAGCTTTCCATTGTCGGTAATCCAGCGAGTAGTCAGTAAGGGGTTACCGAATCGCTAGCAATTCGCTAGCGCTGCGCTACCTACAAGAACTGAAGGGAGTGGACGACAAAAAGCAAAATCACATTTTGGCTTGGCATGTATGTGTGCGTAGCCACTGAACGAAGTTCAGCGACGAGCTCGGTGTGCCAACTTCGCAACGTTGGTCTGACGTCATAAGCATAAGCAAATTACAAAAACAAAAACCAACGCACATGTGCGAGAGGAGAGAAACACAAGCAAAAAATAAAAACAAAGAAGCATGGGCAAAGACAACGCTCTGTGCGTTCGTGTCCGAAAACTCCCAGAACCTCGATAGCCTCATGGTTTTTTTCGGACTAAATTTAAGAGAGCGAATTCATCTCTGGTTATTTAGTCCTCTCTGGCTAAACTCACGCATTCAATACGTCTTCTTCGTATGTATGCATCGGTGTGTAATGCTCGGCTAACAATATGAATGTATGCGATAAACTATATGCGCTCTCTCTTTCACTCTCACACTCTCTCTCTGATTATGCTTAGTTCTAGCAGAGACGACGAAATAACCAGAGATGAATTCGCTCTCTTAAATTTAGTCCAAAAAAACCATGCGGCTATCGAGGCTCTGGCAGTTTTCAGACACGAACGCACAGAGCGTTGTCTT
This sequence comes from Lordiphosa magnipectinata, assembly GCA_037044535.1. Lineage (NCBI taxonomy): Eukaryota > Metazoa > Arthropoda > Insecta > Diptera > Drosophilidae > Lordiphosa > Lordiphosa magnipectinata. The sequence goes on from JBAMBO010003690.1 coordinate 15,366, forward strand.
TGCCCATGCTTCTTTGTTATACCCTTGCAAAGGGTATTATAATTTTGCCCAGAAGTTTGCAACGCATAGAAATATTCATTTCCGACCCCATAAACTATATATATTCTTGATCAGGGCGACGAGCTGAGTCGATTGAGCTTTGTCCGTCCGTCTGTCTGTCTGTCTGTCCGTCTGTTTCTACGCAAACTAGTCACTCAGTTTTAAAGCTATCGAGCTGAAATTTTGCACAGAGTCTGCTTTTTACTGCACGCTGCTAATATGTCGGAACCGACCGGATCGGATGACTATATCTTATAGCTGCCATAGGAACCATCGGTCAAAAAATGGGTCTTAGTGAGAAAAACTTTTTTGTTCTTAATGTTAGCGTTTCCATATACGGCCATTATTAATATTATATGCTTTCAAACAGACTTGCAAGCTTTGGTCAAAGTCGGATGACTATATCTTATAGCTGCCATAGGAACCATCGGTCAAAAAATGGGTCTTAGTGAGAAAAACTTTTTTGGTTTCAATGTTAGCGTCCTTAAACTCGTCCCTTATTAATATTATATGCTTTCAAACAGATTTTCAAACTTTGGTCAAAATCGGATGACTATATCCTAGAGCTGCCATAGGACCGATCGGTCGGAAAATGGGTCTTTGTGAAAAAATTTTTTTTGTTTTCAAGTAAATCGTTCTTAAGGTCGGTGATTATTAATATTAAGCGCTCTCAAACTAATTTGAAAAATTTGGTCGAAATCAGATGACTATATCTTCAGGCTGCCATAGGACTTATCGGTCGGAAAATGAGTCTTAGTGAGAAAAACTTTTTTGTTTTCAATTTTATCGTTCTTAAACATGGCGATTGTTAATTTGATGTTTTCAAAAAGATTCGCGAAATTTGGTCGAAATCAGATGTTCATCTGACGGAAAATGGATTTTAGTTACAAAAGTTTTTGATTTTTATCTAAGCGTTCTTAAACTCTTTCATTTCAAAAACAGCTTTTGCAAGGGTATAAAAATTTCGGCGCAGACGAAGTTAGCTTGGCCTTCTCGTTTTTTGTTTGTTTTGCTTGTGTTTCTCTCGTTCAGTGGCTACACACATACACATGCCAAGCTAAAATTTTGCTTTTTGTCATCCCCTGCTTTAGACCGAAAACGTGAAAATCGCCAACACATCAAATTTGCCATGCATTTGGCTGGTGCGCGCATTGCGACCAGCTTTGCGGCATTAGCGATTCAGCCGTCGACACGAAAAGTCCTCTAGTGCGAATCTGCTGCGACCTAAAATAATAAAATTTTAAAAATTTAAAGCTATCGAGCTGAAATTTTGCACAGTTAATATTATTTGCTATGCTAACAATTGGCCTTGAACTCTTCCCAGAACTGCCTTTTCTCACCTGGAACTTCATACTGAAAGAATTTAAATAACGTTTCGCATTGAACCCACCCCCGCAACCCATTTCCCACCATTTGTCGTGAATTTTCCAATCACGGGAAATCACATTCAAATTATTTTGCCCACTGTCCTTACTAACCGTGTATATACTCATACGGATGAAAAGAAATGATTTCCATGTAGAGTTTTTCGGGCATTTTCACACCTTGGGGGCAGATTTCCCAACATCGGAAACTGAAATCACAAATTATTTGGCATTCTATCCTTACAAACCAAGTTTCAAGTCAATGGGATGGGATTCATTAATTAATTAATTTTGAAAACATTTCAATATTTTTCCCATATTTCAATTCTTATAAAATAATGTTTTTGTATAATTTGTACTTTTATTTTTCCACACCCACTCATTTTCCTATCTTGGGGAATTCATTTCGGAAATGGTAAAAAAACATATGTTTCGCAAACTATGCTTTCGGATGATGAAAATAATTTCCATACAAAATTTTCGGTCAATTTCCTTTGCGTGTGATTTTACCAAAACCGGAAAAGTTTCCCAAATTTTATTTCATAGTGCGCGCCTAGATAAATTGAAATAAATGCGAACTCGATAACAGGTGCAATTCAACAGGCTACAGGTTGCCATTCGCTTAGGCAATAAAATGAGAAGTCACTTTGGTGAAGATTGGCAATAATGCCGACAATGACAACAATACGCATTTCTATACAAACAGTCTTGGCAACATCACATAAAAATGTACAAGAGATACACACACAGAACGAAATGACAGAGCGCGATATACATGCCCTCTCTTTCGCTGGTGTCTTTTCTCTATCGCATTTGTAGCCAACACAAAACAGCACGCGGCTGTTTGTCTTTGCGGACTCCGAAAACTGCAACGCCTCGATGGCTTCATGTTTTTTTTCTGTTAACTTAACAGTGAGAGCGATTTCATCTCTGGTTATTTTGTCCTCTCTGGTACCAGTTACCAATACGGAACCGAATACCAAAATAATGTTAATAAAATAATGTTACATTTAAAGGGTATCTAACCGACGACAAAACTTCTGTTTGGGTACAATTGCACCCAGTGCACACGCCAAATTGAACACAGGGCAAGCTATCAGATGTGTTTGTATTTATTGTATTTATATTAATCTATTTCTTCTAGGCATATCCCCTGGTGCATTCCCAAATATACAGATATACACGTGTGGAGGCTTATGTCTTTTACATTGCTCCCATTTACGACGTTATGAATGTTTGAACGTTACGCCAAATTCCTCCAACAAATTATTAGATGCTTTAAACAAATTTAATCTGGCCACTGGATTCACCGAGAGTAATAAATGCATTACGCATTTCAAACTGTCGAGGTGCTCTCCCACTTTGCCCCTGACTTCCTCGACACCATTTGACGACATATTTATAGCATGAAGCTGGGTGAACACTTCATCATAATTATCTATGTCGAGTTCAGTCAAATGTGCTGTCTCAACCACTGTGTCCACGATATTATGCCTTCTGAGGGCCCAATTTCTTAAATGTGTGTGGTCGTAAAGCCATACCGGACTCTTGTCGCCAAAAGCTGTCTTCAGTTGGCTTACTATTAATTTGTTGACAGGATTGTTGTCCGAATCTAGACAAGCAATACGCTTGTCTAGGCTGACCAGGCCTGCCACGAAATGTTGCAGGACCAAATGGAGGTCTTGACACACGCCATACCGTGGACCGCAGAACACAATGACGGATTTATTCGTGATCAAATCCGTTGCCATTATGGTAAACGCCTTAACCAAATGGCCTAATTTATTGTAGGCGAACAATTCGTCGAATGACACAATTGTCGCCTCGGGATTCACCATTAAAGCGGCCGGTGCTTCCACAGCACAGTAATACTGTGCGTTTGCGTTTCGGTTCCGCCATCCTGTGAAACTGAAAAGATGTTTGTGGTAACACTTTCTGTTGCAAATTTGCAAACAAGCTTCTTACCGCAAAGCACCTTCTCGCTGCATCAGCACATTAATATCCTTGCCCAGAAGTGGCTCAAATTGATATGTAGGCTCCTAATAGATTACGACCTCACCGGTATTCATTTTGGATAATTAGTTAATAATAATAATCAAATGAATAGTGTGCATAAGTTGGCAACAGGAAAAAATTCTAAATTATCGCGATTGAAAAGCTCCCTGATCAAGTATAACATTGGTCGTGATTGAAAAGAGTTGAATTGTATTCCAAAACTTAAGCAACATCGAATCTGGGTTAAATTCCCACCTTTCTGCTGGTAAAATTAGGGAAGAATGCGGCGTAAATGCTCCTGTGTCACCTCGAATATGAACGCGAATGTGTATAAGACTGTGCTCCAAAAGGCTTTTCCCCACTTTTAGGAGATTTATGGTCATATTCCATGGACGTACCAACATGACAACGCTCCCATTCATACCGCTCGGGTTGTAAAACAGTGGATTAAAGACCAAAACGTCAAATTGCTCGAGTGGCCACCTTACTCCCCTGACATTAACATTATCGAGAACATTTGGGGACTTTTGTCTAGGAGAGTATATGAAGGAGGAAAACAATTTAGTGACTCTGGGACCCTAGTTGAAGCAATTAAAAAAGCCTGGTCAACAATTTCACTAAATGAAATTGAAAAATATTATGATTCCTTACCAAACCGTATGTTAGAAATAATTTAGAACAAGGGTGGGCATTCCAAATACTAAATAATGCTAAAACAGTGTCCTTTATTATTTAAGTTACCCAGTGCCTTGAAATTTTGCTTTATATACTTTTGTTTAATAGTTTTAGTGGTCAAACCTATTCAGTTGAGCCAAAAAAATTGAGATTTTTTGCTATGTTTTTGAAAAAATAATACAAATTATATAAAAACAAAACTAACAGAACAGAAACTTTTCTATTTCAGAAATGACTGATTTCTTTATACAACAAAATTTATTTCGCTTAAATCGGAGTGCTTGTTACAGAGATACAACGTTTCAAACCTAAAAAAAAGTCAAACCTATTTAGTTGAGCGGCACTGTACCCAATACACCCATCCAGCTAAGGTTGTCGATATTTCTCAAAATATCAATATCGATAATATCAAAAATTCTAATTTTCAATATTTATATTTCATTTATCGAATCCAAAAATCATAGAAATATCGTTATTTTCTAAAGCTTACGAAAACTGTAAAGAACTTCTTCACTATTATACTGCTTATGAAAATTTCTAGTGGCGATTATATCTTATCTTTTCAAGAGGATAACTTTAAGATTTAAATTAAAATTGAAAAATTGAAAATTGGTATCCTTTTTTTGGTATTTTGTTTAAGCGTGGGCGTGGTTATTTCTTTATCCGCATGACAACAAAAGGCAACATTTAATGAAGCTCCAATAAAAATGAAGGAACAACAACCACAACAACAAAACAACAACAACAAAAATAGAGGAAAGCTAACTTCGGCACACCCGGTCACCTTCACCAGCTACTGGCGCCAGCTGTGAAGTAACTAGCCATGAAAAAGCAAAATTCTCTAACTATTGCCGCTCGGATTCGGCGTTAAACTGTAGGTCCCTTTCTCTTGTGCAAAAAATTATAAGCACACACGCCAAGAGATTGAGAGAAGCTTGGCCCTGGCCCTCCTGGAGGTGCTGTTTGAGCCAATTTTACTTTACTTACCAACATGATAACGCTCCCATCCATACCGCTCGGGTTGTAAAACAGTGGATTAAAGATCAAAACGTCAAATTGCTTACACTTGAATAGATTGAAAATAAAATCTAGTTTTTTTACAGAGTATCCTGAATATTTTTTATTTTTTTACATATGTGGTAACATAATGAGTATATTTTCTTGTAAAGTTTTCCGCACTGCGAGCATTTGAGTGGTTTATTGGCCTTATATGCTTAGCCATTGGCCCGGCCACCTCCTGCGAGCATATATTGCAATGCTTAATCGCTGGTTGGACAGGAGGTGGCCGAGACGGACCCGCCTGGCGATGTGCACCTGCGGCTTGTTGTTGTGCCCGTGCAGTCACAAGGGCTGGCGGAGAAGGTGCTTGTTGTTCTGTTCCTGCAGGTTCCCATGCAGGCACATCGTCTGGCAGAGATGGTGCATGCTGTTGTGCTTCTGCAGGTGCCCATATGTATATTTTTATGTGATGTTGCCAAGACTGTTTGTATAGAAATTCGTGTTGTTGTCATTGTCGGCGTTGTTGCCAATCTTCACCAAAGTGACTTCTGATTTTATTGCCCAAGCGAATGGCAACCTGTAGCCTGTTGAATTGCACCTGTTATCGAGTTCGCATTTATTTCAATTTACTATGAAATAAAATTTGGGAAACTTTTCCGATTTTGGTAAATTCGCACACAAAGGAAATTGACCGAAAATTTTGTATGGAAATTATTTTTATCATCCGAAAGCATAGTTTGCGAAACATATGTTTTTTTCCTATTTTCGAAATTTATTCCCCAAGGTAGGAAAATGAGGTGGTGGGTGTGAAAAAATAAAAGAATAAATTATACAAAAATTAAAATATTATTTTATAAGAATTTAATAAAGAAAGAGAAAATAATTGAAATGTTTTAAAAATTAATTAATTAATAAATCGCCGGAAAAGTTTGTAATGGAAATTTGTTTTCCATCCGATTGACTTAAAACTCGTTTTGTAAGGATGGAATACAAAATAATATGATTGTGATCTTCAAATATTTTTCACAATATTTTTATCTTATACTGAAAGTGAGTACTAAGATCGGATTATAAGAAACTCTGTCGGGAAATGTGGAAAATTCGCGGAAAACTTTTGTACGAAACTTTTCGAGCCTGCAGAGTAACATACATCAGTGAAATGGTGCTCACAGATTCGCAATTGTACATTGAAGCTATCCACGTCAATTCGCAAATTTTCACATTATTCTCCCACCCTGTTTCCAGGAATTCGAAAACTTTTGGCACCTCCAACACTGAGAAAAAAATCAATCTAAAGCCAAGATTATAATCTTGAAACGAGACGAAACGGTGTCAGAATTCTACAGAGACGAGATAATCTTAACCCAAGATTATAATAATTATTAACATTTTCTTCTTTCTGAAAAACTTACATAAATTGTAAATTTTTAATCCGCCGATACTGGGACTTGAACTCAGTACCTTCTGCGCACTGAACACCGCTTACCATCGAGCGTCAACTATGCTCAACCTGTTGCAGCATAAGAGCACTGATTTTCGCAGCCTGAGTACTTATACTGCAACTGGCTGCGCTTAACAATTGACCCCCTACGGCAAAATCGACTAATCGGCCGTGCCAATGTGTTATTGAACGAAGAGGTCGTGGTTTGAGTCCCAGGAGGCCTTGGGTTGCATTGCAACCGGAAATTGTTAATTTTTTTTTTTTTTTTTTTTTTTTAAATCAATTGGGGTATTCACCTGCCCTCATAAAAGCGTTAATCAAAAATCGTAAACTCCAAAAACTTTTTTTTATTTATTGAAAAGCCCAAAACTATGGCCGAGGTCAGAAAAGATGTCAATCACAAACGATAATAAGAGGAAATAAAAGAATAAAAAGTCAGCTCCATGGTTCGAACACACATCTTACCGTCTATGAGTTATGCATGCAGTGCACGGGGAGACGACATAATTTCGAATGAAAAAACGACACAATTTCGAGCGAAATAATGTCGTTTTGCTCTGTCGGAACAATGTCGTTTTGAAACGACATAATTTCGATCGAAAACGACATAATTTCGAATCCAAATGTACTGGGCGAATTTATGTCGTCGGAATTATGTCGCTATGCCTTGCGAAGTTCCTGTTTATTCTGGGCTTTAAAAATATCATATGAAACGCAGGGCGGAAGTTTCGATCATATGCCGATACTATGCCGAGCCAACGCCGAGCCGGCATTGGATCGGCATTGGCTCGGCATTGACTCGGCATTGGCTCGGCATTGGCTCGGGATTGACTCGGCATTGGCTCGGCATTGACTAGGCACTGGCTCGGCATTGGCTCGGCATTGGCTCGGGCTTGGCTCGGCATTGACTCGGCATTGACTCGGCATTGGCTCGGCATTGGATCGGCATTGGCTCGGCATTGACTCGGCATTGGCTCGGCATTGGCTCGGGATTCACTCGGCATTGATTCGGCATTGGCTTGGCATTGGCTCGCCATTGGCTCGGCATCGGCTCGGCATTGGCTTGGCATTGGCTCGGCACTGGCTCGGCATTGGCTCGGCATTGGCTCGGGATTAGCTCGGCATTGGCTCGGCATTGGATCGGCATTGGCTCGGCATTGGCTCGGCATATTATCGACACTTCCGCCCCGCGTTGCCTATGATATTTTTAAAGCCCAGACTAAACAGGAACTTAGCAATACTGTGAAAAGAATTGTGAGAATAAGAATTGTGAGAATACAAAAAAAGGTTCGGTTCAAGCAATCACTTAAGTCAATTTCTTAAGATCTTTTATAACTTTCTCAACATTATGACTGGAAAAAATTATTGTATGGTACAGATGATTAAAGATGATTTTTAGATATTGCTGACAATAGTGTAAAAGCAAAGCAAATTAGATTTAGAAATTATAGACTTCAATGATGAAATAGGACTGCATAGTATCATCATTGGGTCGGCATTGGCCTAGCCCATGTCGATAATATGCCGATACTGTAAAGTTACGCCAGTAGTTGAATAAAATTATTCCATAAAGTGTTGTCGGTTTCGTCTTATTATTTCCCGCCAATAATTATAAGTGTCAGTTCTGTTTAGTTTCCGAGGCGCAGCGCGCACTCGTGGTTTTTATCTGAAAATCTATTAATGAATGATCTGCTAAGTGTGTTCTTATGCTAAGTCGAGAAGCTATGCTGCCAGAACGCTGACAGCAGAGCGGCTACATTATGTGTTGGTTATTTACACAACGCTGAGAACGGCGCTGTGCGAAAGACTCTCTCTATCACTTATGTGCACATGGAGGGGGTTCATGTTAATTGCGCCACTGGCTTATGTAAGAAATGCTGACGCTGCGTTTCTGCGCTAGCTGCCCAAAGGATGATCATATTACTTCGCACTTGAAATGTGCTTGGGTCTTTTGTATATTGCAACAAAGTGTTTACAATATGTATTTTATGAATTGTACTGAGTACAGTGGGTACTCTATATGTGTGCATACCACATCTCCCTCCTTTTGAAAAATAACGTAATGAAATGAAGTTATTTTAAAGATAATTGTTATTGGGTATTATTTTTAAAAATATATTTTTTTTTTTGTAAATCAATATTTGTATTTTTAATTAAGTACGAAAGTGTGCAATAAAAGTGAAGAAAAAATAAAAATTTATATATAATTGTAATATCATTATATAATATTTAAAATATATATGTTTTTATTTTTGAATGATATTTTATCTCTATGCATGGGTTTTGATAAAATTGAAATTATGATATAAAACTTTTTAACCTATCCTTATGAACTATTGGTTTTTTATTCTTACTGTCTGAAATGATTATATTATCTATATCTTCTATCTTTTCTACCTATGTATTTATAATCTTATTTATGACCTGCTTAATTTTTCAATAAAGCCTTATCACCTATTGATAAATGTATGTTTTTTATTTTTAAATCATAGATTTCTTTATTCTTTCTCTTATTTTCTTCGAGAGTGATTCTTGCTCTTTTGTACACTAAGACAAAACTAGAACGAATAATTTGAGTACGAACGCTCTTGAAAAAAAACTTAGTCGTTCTTGAATTTTCAAGAATTTCGCTCTTGGAATCGAGATAAATTCGTTCTAAACGGTCTCATTTTGGTTTATTATAGGCAAGGGGTGAAGGCAACTTAACTTTGAGAGAACAGCGTTGGACTCGCTCTCGCAGAGAGCGAGAGCGCATGCGCAGTTTGTTGTTGTGCGATGCGTACGAAAGGCAACTGCGTTTATTTATAAGTGTGATTTCGTCTCGTCTTTTACCTTACGGAAGATAGGTGAGCTCGCTAAGCTGCCCGTCGCCTGTGTGTGTTTAAGTCTTTCGAGATACCGTGTTCAAGTCCCAGAAGAGTAAAAAAAAAATTAAATATCTATGTGGTTATCTCAAAATCAATCACAGTTTAAAAGAAAGTTTGGTGGGTGGGTGGTGGTGGTTGGGGTTGGTGTGGTTGATAATGGTGAGTGGGACGGGGGAGGGAGACGAGACGCGGACCACGTCGGTCGGGTCGGGTCGGTCGTGTCTCTCCCACCCCCACCCCAAATATTATTTTTAATTTTTTTATTTTGAGAACTATTCGTTCTTGGATCAAGTACTGAAACTCTTGAATCAATAATTATTCATACTTGGATCAAGAGCTGAAACTCTTGAATCAGGAATGTCGGGATCAAAAATTCACTCTTGAATCAAGAATGTCGCTCTTGGATCAAGAATTTTCCCTCTTACCGTACTTTTGAGAACGAATGCTCTAGATTCAAGAGCGAAATTCTCTATTTTTTCTCTGAGTGTATGCTAATTATACCCTTGCAAAGGGTATTTTAATTTTAACCAGAAGTTTGCAACGCATAGAAATATTCATTTCCGACCCCATAAACTATATATATTCTTGATCAGGGCGACGAGCTGAGTCGATTGAGCTTTGTCCGTCCGTCTGTCTGTCCGTCTGTTTCTGCGCAAACTAGTCATTCAGTTTTAAGGCTATCGAGCTGAAATTTTCCACAGAGTCTTCTTTTTACTGCACGCTGCTAATATGTCGGAACCGGCCGGATCGGATGACTATATCTTATAGCTGCCATAGGAACCATCGGTCAAAAAATGGGTCTTTGTGAGAAAAACTTTTTTGTTTTCAATGTTAGCGGCCTTAAACTCTGCCATTATTAATATTATATGCTTTCAAACAGATTTGAAAATTTTGGTCAAGATCGGATGACCATATCTTATAGCTGTTATAGGAACCATCGGTCGGAAAATGGGTCCTAGTAAGAAAAACTTTTTTGTTTTCAATGCTAGCGTCATAAAACTCGGCCATAATTAATATTATATGCTTTAAGCAGATTTGCAAATTTTGGTCAAAATCGGATGACTATATCTTATAGCTGCCATAGGACCGATCGGTCGAAAAATCGGTCTTAGTGAAAAAACTTTGTTGTTTTCAATGTTAGAGGCCTTAAACTCTGCCATTATTAATATAATATGCTTTCAAACAGATTTGAAAATTTTGGTCAAGATCGGATGACCATATCTTATAGCTGTTATAGGAACCATCGGTCGGAAAATGGGTCTTAGTAAGAAAAACTTTTTTGTTTTCAATGCTAGCGTCATAAAACTCGGCCGTAATTAATATTATATGCTTTCAAATAGATTTGCAAGATTTGGTCAAAATCGGATGACTATATATTAAAGCTGCCATAGGACCGATCGGCCGGATAATGGGTCTTTGTGAAAAAACTTTTTTGGTTTTAATGTTAGCGGCCTTAAACTCGGCCATTATTAACATTATATGCTTTTAAACAGATTTGGGTCTTTGTGAGATAAACTTTTTTGTTTTCAATGCTAGCGTCATAAAACTCGTCATAAATATTTTGATCAAAGTCGGATCTTATAGCTGCCATAGGACCGATCGGTCGGAAAATGGGTCTTAGTGAGAAAACCTTTTCTGTTTTAAATTTTATCTTTCTTAAACTCTGCGATTGTTAATTTGATATGTTTTCAAAAAGATTCTAGAAATTTGGTCGAAATCAGATGTTTATCTGTCGGAAATTGGGTTTAAATTAAAAAAATTGTAGATTTTTATGTAAGCGTTCCTAAGCTCTGACATTTTAAAAACAGCATTTGCAAGGGTATAAAAACTTGGGCACAGACGAAGTTAGCTTGGCTTTCTCGTTCTAATCTATATTTAGATTCCTTTGCGTAGTCATCTAAATTATATAGTGGACCTATAGTATTATAGACAATTGGAACGTGTATTGAAGTTTGTAAATTATTTGGTCGTAGTATAAATAAATCGCCTTCCGGTGTGAAGTCTAGTTGACAATTGAAATTTTTTACGGTCTAGTCCAAGAATTCCGTTTCCAGGTACTGAAAAATCAGTTGGTACTATATGGAAATTGTATGGTATAATGAAGTTACCTGTTCTCAATTCGAGAAATGTTTGTCCAAGTGATTTTGTTATACCTTCCCCTATTCCTGTTATATGATGTGTTATATTAGTTTGATCAATATCATGAAATATATCCGCATTTTCTTTTATGATTGTAATATCTGATCCAGTATCTACTAGAAATGTAAATAATTTTCCTGTGTGTTCATTTTTTTTTATATTGATGAAAATATTTAAACTGAGATTGATAGTGTAAATTTTTGAGCTTAATGGTTCTGAGCACTTAAGGGATTTTGCGTGTTTTCCGAATTGCTTTGTGCATATCGAACGTTGTTGTTTCTGTTGTTATTGTTGTTCTGGTTATTTTGGTTGTTTTGGTTACCTCGATTTCCATTGTTGGAATTACCTCGATTGGCATTATTGTAGTTTGGGTTCAAGCCTCTGAAATTTCCTAAGGAATTTCCACGACCTCTATTGTTACCTCTGTAGTTGTTGTATTGGTAACCATTGTTGTTGTGGGAATTGTTATTTTGGAAGTTACCTCTTCCTCGGTAATTACCTTTATAGTTACTACCTCTGTAGCCCTGTCCTCTTTGGGAGTATAGTACCGAGCTTGCATTGCCCGTCATTTCTGTGCTACAATGGATATATTTGGTAACAGCTTCATTCATTGTTTTGAATGTACCTGCTTCCAAAATAGTTTTTAACTTACCATGCTCACAGTTTTTGATCATGGTCGCTATGGCTTCTTTTGTACTGAAGGAGTCAGCATGCTCTGCACTGAGTCCTTCATCGATGTATGAGGATTCCAGCAATGTTCGTAAGTTTTCAATTGCATTAGTAAATTGTGTGGCTGTTTTTCCTTTTTGAAAGACATTCGCCATTTTTGCTTTAACTACATCGGATGTTTCACCGACAATTGTAGCCTGCAATTTTTGAATGATTGCATTAATTGTAGTTTCATTTTGAACTTTATAAAGGGTTGAGCCTATTATTTTTCGATTTTATGACTTCAACAGCAATTCTTTCGTATGTTCCTTTTGTAAGGTTTATCAAATTTAATGCTGTTAAAACTTTTGTACATGTATTTTTTTTCCGTCGAATTCAGGAATTGCTTGAATCTGAATCGGAATCAAAATTTTCTGGATCTGACCACTCAGGTAATGTTATTACAGCTGGAATTGTCAAATCATGTATGTCTTTTTCTTCTATTTCTGTGTCTGATTCATCTTCGTCTTCTTCAATCTCTTCATTCTGATGTAGTTCTGATTTTTCGCTTGCTTTTATTATCGAAGGTGTATTTAAAACTGTTGGAATTGATAAGTCTAAATTAAATTTTGTTTTTACAGATACTAGGTTTAATCTGAGTTTAGTTAAAACTTTCGATACTTGTGACCAATGGTTATTAGTTAATTTTTCTCGATGGTCATATATTAACTGGCGTGCTTGATTAAAGCATTCTACTAGTGTATTTGCGTGCTTATTAACCGTTGTCTGTCGTTCGTGTCTTTTCTGATTTAAGCATTTGTATGACTTATCAAACTTATTTCTAATTTCTCTGATACTTGTAACTATCTGTAATGTGCGGAGTTTCAAAATACAAAATAAATTTTGCTAAACTTTTATTTATGCATTTTTTGAGGCTTAAAATTTATGTTGGGATGTCATGATAAATAAAATGCAAAAATATTAATGTTTACGTTCAGTGGAGCAACTAACAAATTTTACAATTTCAATGGTCGCGCCAATAGTTCAAAGAAAAGTACTCGATTAGATCGCATTTGCAAATCTGCGGTACGATTCACTTGACAACCATGGTAGAGCGAATTCGATGACAGCACTTTCAAGATGGCAATTTCCAAATTTCCGGAGCCATTCAAGGGTATATAAGTCGGGTCAAAACCGCATCCGGTCTCTTTACCAAAAACGTTGCCCAGAAGACACATCATCCAAAAGCTGCTCCGGATCGCTACTCCCTAACCTATTCGCGTAAGATTTCTTGCATATCCAACAGCCACCTTTGCATTTTAATGTAAAGAATGGTTTCGCATAGTAAAAGCGATCGATTTGCTTATTATTAATTCGCATTTGCTCGAATTGATACCAGAATCTTTATATCAAAAGTCCAGAGGCAATCGGATAACTTATCTTTTGCTCTGTGAAGCATCCACAATTGGTAAGCATACGCATACATTGAGGAGGGCATAAGCCTCAGCTAAGAAACACAAAATTCTCTTTTCTTTTGTGCAGCTGGTTGTAAAAGCCTTCGTGCTTTCTCCCAAGGTGATGTGAGGATACATTCAGTCTACATATCACAGTTCAAGAGAACCTTATCTCAGACGCAGAGAAGGCAAAGCAAAGAGACGACAGCCACCATCAAAAATATCGAATCAGTCAACCTTTGCTCAGGCCTAAATCGGCATCATTCCCATGGCCTCAGACTGATCAGTCAATAGCTCTCATGGATGACCAAACAAAAAGTCGAAAAAGTGTTCATCTCTCAACCAAAAATTTGGCTCCAGAAAACCCTCTCGAAATCAGTGAAAAACGCAACGAAAATTATTTTTTTTAATTTTTTGGGTTATTTTTTTGTTTAAGTAAAATCCATACGTACACTGCTCGCCACTTGAATAGGACACCCTGTATGCTCTCTTTAAAACTGCTCGTAACTCGAAAACGAAATGGTAGAATAACGGTCCTTTTAGCATATTATCTTAGTGCAAGCATTCTTCGCTCTTTCTGGTATATTCCAAGTTTTGAAATAGAACCGTTATAAAGATGTTTGCACTTTATGTGAGCATTCGCAAAAATTCAATAGAATTTTTGCGCCACTTGAATAGAACATGCATTTTATTTGGTCGGTATCGTTGACACACAAATTTTTGTTTACTTAAACTTTTTGCTTTAATTGAAGTGTATATAAAATTTAAAAAAATTTAAATGGGGCGTGGCACTTCATTATCTGAGTCGGAGAAAGGAAAAATACAAGCTTACAAGGATTCTGGCCTTTCTATTGCCAAAATAGCAAAAAAAAAAAGTCGACAGGAGCCGTCACGCCATAACAAATTTTTTAAATAATGAGGCTAATTATAGTAAAAACATGAAGGGCCGCACCCACAGTGTGCTTACCATCGCGGACAAGCGACTTATATTAAGAGAAGCTTCCAATTCGCACGACTCTTTGGCCAAGATAAGGGAAAAATGCAACGTTAAAGCAAGTTTTTCAACCATGCGTCGTGTTATTAATAATGCTACACACCTGAAGAGACTAAAAATCAAGAAGAAGCTACCTCTTAACCCGACTCGGAAGTTACAACGCCTTGATTTCGCGCGCGCACAAGTCACCTGGACTTCGGAGTGGCAACGTGTTGTCTTTTCGGACGAAAAAAAAGGTTAATTTGGAGGGCCCCGATGGCTACAGCTACTATTTTCATGATCTTCGAAAAGAACCACACCATCTTGATAAGTTGCACAGCAGTGCTGGAGGTATTATGGTATGGGGGGCCATTTCCTATTATGGCACCTGTGAGCTTAAATTTATTCCAACCACCATGAATGCGTTGTGTTATAATGGTATATTGAAAGAGGCCTTTCCACACTTCCAAACTCTTTTTGCAAATCTAAAATGGATTTATCAACATGGTAATGCCCCTATACATACGGCCCGGATTGTTAAATCGTATATAGCGAGCCAAAACGTGGAGTTATTAAACTGGCCACCCTATTCACCGGACTTGAATATCATTGAGAATGTGTGGGGATGGCTAACACGTGAAGTATATGGATCAGGTCAGCAAAATTCGAGCGTTCCCGAACTAATTGCAGCTATCAAATTAGCATGGAGAAAAAAGGAGGCTCAACACACTATTAAAAACTGTTTTTGGTTTGTTACATGTTAGTAATTTCTTATTTAAGTAATATTGTTATTTGAAAAGGATTGAAACATTCTTAAATGGTTTTTAGATAAAGTGTCCTATTCAAGTGGTGCAAAATGAAGACTCCAAGATTTGTTACTTATTGGTTAACAATGTTTTTTGTATACAACTTTACTTTTACAACTTTACAACTTACAACTTTTGAATAATTTTGTAATTTTCGTCTAATTACAACATTTAAATAAACTTTATAAGAAAACAAAAATTATTTTCCTAGATGGCTTGGTTTAGCAGCAATTAACTATAGAATATCGACTTTAGAGGTGTCCTATTCAAGTGGCGAGCAGTGTACATACATATGTAAGTGCAACAGGAGTGTGTGTGTTATAAAGGCGTAAAATTGGCCACAACAAATTTTAAAGAAATCAATATTCCAAACTTAACATATGCAAATAGAAAAGTCATAAATTAAAACTCATTAAAGTGGAAAAGAAATAGAAGCAACATGATAAATGTGTAGTGAAGTGAGAGCGGGATTTTAAGAGAAAATTCAGAGAGAAGAGAAATAAGCAAAGTGAAAATACCTTAATAGGTGGTTGTGCAAAAATTGAGATGATAAACTGTAAATATTCTCCCCCCCAAAATATACAGCAATTAAAAATTCGTCGAAACAATCCACGCTCTTCGAGAAGGCCTTCATCGTAAGCTGCAGATTGGTGAGTCAAAATCCTATGTTTTTCTCTTAATATTGCACCCACAAATTCATTAGCCTCTCTCTTAATTTTGGGTTTTGTCACCCACGCTTGAACGAAATATTATTGGTGTGCAATTGTTGTATGTTGTTGTTGGTGAGTTCAAATCAAAAAGCAAGAAAAAGAAAAAAAGAATAATGCAATAAAACCTATAACAGTGCTTTTCTATTTGCGCCCTCCAAACCTGTGCATTTTGTTTGTAACAAAAACTGGTGAACATACAGCTGATCTACGCACAGTGGGACAAAAGCCTAAAGACAAGACATGAAAACTAATTAAAAAATAACTTAAATAAAAGACATTACCAGTAAAATATCCAGGGAATGGAAAACTATTCAAAATTAATTTGGATTAAAAGATTAGTTAATAAATTATGATTATTTAACAAGGTATTTTTTCAAATTTAGTTTATTAAAGAAAAAATGAATATTGCAAAGTAAAGAATTAAATGGAACAATTTAAGAAATAAAGCGACATTTAATAAGTTTTTTTGATGGTGATTTATAAAGAATATTTTTGGTGAACTTAACATACCTCCTGGACGCACAAAATTACCATTTACACTTAATTATTAAAACATGTCAAGAATTACTTAAGTAAGAACTACTACATATCATAATTGAGAACATTAATGAATTTAAATGGATTTGAATTTTAGCACTACGCCATGATTATGAAATGCATTTAATATTGTTTTTGTTTAAAAATGTTTATCGGGTTTAAGGAACTGCGAATAAATTATAAAATGGAATGATAATTTTCCTTATGTTTCCTTGAAAGTAAAGATAGGATAGGACAATAGGATAGGATAACTTAACTTTGGGAGTTTACAACAATTTTCGCACTCGAAAGCTCATGGTAGGGTGGGTCAAGAAGCGGTACGGCAATCACATCACAGCTGTACAATAACCTTCAGCCAAAGGTTCATGTATTTGTTTAATTGCTTCCTCTATTCTTTTTATTTGATATTCCGGTCCTTACAATCTTTTATTTTGTGGATATGGCAATGGATTCTTAAATATTTTTGTATAATATATATGTCTATTGAGTGTTTTGCTTTAGTTAGGTTTCAACGAACCTCCCACAGGCTGTTTTGCTAGCCGCAAAGAAAAATTGAACAAGAATCCAAACGAAACTTAACTGGTCTAGGATACCTCATTGGAATTACTGTTTTGTACGTTACATATCTCCTTCCACTCCATGTAAATAAGAGTTTTGTTTTCCAAGTGGTTTCATTTTTATTTTTCAATATTAATTTTATTTTTGAATATTTTTTTTTCGCTTTATACCCTATCTAGGTCGTTTGCTCTGCTAATGAAACGTTTCTTAATAATTTTATTGTGTTTGACATATAATGTTAATAAGAATTGTGCAACACTGCTTATGGTCAAAATTAAAAGCATTATCCAAAGTGATTGTATATCGTCCGTGTGATCTATGACTTTGACATTATTGACCACATTGGCCGTAGTGTCCTTTGTCTGGCTATCGTCTGATCCAAACCAACCCATGGTGGGAAAATATCGAATATAATATTTTCTTTGTTGAAATTTTTTTTTCGTTTGGTTTTTTAATTATTCTTTACTTTTATTTGTAATTGATATTTTGTGTACAGCTCAAAAGTACAATTTGTCTTACAATTTTTGACTTATAGGATATTATGAATTTTTGGTTTTACAATTTTGCTTTTTTTTTTTTTGTTTTTTTTAAAATTTGTTTTTTTTTTTTTTTTTATATTAATCTAAAATATATTGCTTCGTCCTTCGGCTGCTGCTGTTGTCCGGGGCCTTTTTGACTCAGGCGGTGCCGGCGCTGGTCTGCACGGGCTGTTGGCTACTTGTTGATTTGTAGCGGAGCTGGTTGCGTATGGGCGCAAGTGTACTCACACGCCGGTGTGTACATTGGGCCTTCGCAATCGGATGGGCACGTCTTGTTGTATTTGGGGATCTGCTTTTCTGTTGGTGGTTGATGTTTAATAACTTTCTGGCATAAAGGTTTTATTAGTTTTCGAGTGTCGGGTTTCTTGTTTTATGTTTTTGTTTGTAATTTGGTTTTGAGGAATTCTAATTCCTTTTGTAGGTCACATGCTGTGTCCCAATCAGGAGGATTTTGTGCGTTTAATGCAGTTTTTAATTCGGCAATTCTTTTCCTTATTTTTTTTCGCACGCCTCCTTTTCTCATTTTATATCATATTCACAAAACTTTGTTTTTTTTTGAAACACCAGACACTCTACTCACTCAGTTCGTATTTATGGTGGGGGCTTCGATAATCCTCGTATTCCAATCTTCAGTTCGTAGATTTATGGTGGGGGCTTCGATAATCCTCGTATTCGACTCTCGTCACGATCGCCATGTAATAGGTGGGCTTACGTGGTTTGGTTGTAATCGATGGTACCAATAAATTTGACTCGATGAAAATTTATTATTCAGCTTCGGTATATCAATTGTCTCTTAGCGTTAGCTTAAGCTTAGGGCTCGCCGCTTCGCTGTCAGTAACGCTGGCAGCGGAGCGGCTACATTATATGCTGCCTTATATGCTCAGAGCTGATAGCAGCGAGAGCGCGAGAGAGAGTGTTATATGCATACATAAAGAAGGGATGGTCGCGCATGCCAAACATGCAGACTCGGCACTTCTTCTGTCCATAGCATACTCGTGTGGTCCAATTACTTTTGCACTTGAACTATGCTTGGGACTTTTGGCTTGCGTAAACATTGCAACAAAGTGTTTGCAATATGTATTTTATGAATTGAACTGAGTACAGTGGGCACTCTATATGTATGCATACCACACTGTAGCTTTGCTTCCGCAGCTATCGCCAGTCTTGCATCCTCAAACTTTCTAGTAGTGTAAAACTTTCTTCTGTAAGCATTCCTTAATCTAAACAACTTTTCTGCTTCTGGATTCCACCATTTTTTGGGCGCATATGCGTTTTTGCTCGGTATTTCAACTGTATTCACCTTAGTGATGCGTCTAACTTTCCTTTCAAGTGACTCCAAATCAGTGAAACTGCTTGCTGCAAACACTCTCTCTATCCTATTGTACAGCACTTTTTTCAAATAGGTATTTGTGTCCATTGCGCTAATTTCCATAGTAATCGGGAAATGATTGCTTTTAGTAATTTTTGCGTTGCATGCCTTCCAGTTGACGTTATTACTTCTCAGATTTGAGAAAGATAGGTCAATAGCGCCAAAATGCACCAGACTGAGCGAAAAGGTCGGGGAACCGTCGTTAAGACATATGAAACCCGCTTTCAGAACAGCGCGTTCAATGACACGACCTTTACCATCCCCACTAAGACTCAAAAGACCTCAAATTGTAGATTTGGCATTGAGGTCTCCACCAATGATGGAAGGATTGCTCAAAGATGCCGCTAAGGTGAAAACACTGTTAATACCTGATTTAAAGTTTAGGATAGAAGTCGATGGTGCTGCGTACTTACTGAAAATATTTATATTCCTACGAAGATTTAAGGTTTGAATGCCAATGGCTTCAATACTGCTATCTATTTTTAGAACTCTAAATTTGATACCGTTTCTCACGTATAGGCCTACTCCACCATAACCATCACCTCTGGGCTTGCAGTAGAATTTATAGCCCATTATGCTGCAATCCGAGTTATCCTTAACCCAGATTTCTGATATTATGGCAATGTCAATTTCGTTATTTATTAGAAACATATTTAGGAGTTGTTTGTTATTTTTGCTTGTCAAACTTTGGATATTTATTTGTAGGACTTTCATTGAGAGAGTATGATATTGCGGTTATAAAATCCTTTAATTCCGTTATAAAAGAGTTTGCAGCTGAGTCAGCGCTAAGATTGTTGTTTTGATCCGTCAGGAAAGCATTTAGCTTAGAGCTAAGAAGATTTAACTTGTCCTGGGCAAACGATTCTTCCTGTGAAGCAAATCCAAGAAACCTGTCTGTGACTGGACTCTTTTCCTGTCTTATAGCATTACGCCATTCCAACATAGTGGCTGCCGCATTTGCTCTTTCCCTCTCTCTATTTTCTGCCTTTCTAGCCTCTTTGGCATACGATGAAATTGCGTGTATGTTTCTCGCAGCTTCAGCACTACCGTTTCTCCCTGGCATTAAACTAGTAGCTTGACTACCTGGCGATGGGAAATTTCTATGGTCTGTTAGATCCGGTGGCAATCTTTCGAAAGGCAATGGGTGTCTTTGCTTTACCTCTGTCCTTGATAAATTCTCAAGTGTCATGCACCTTTCAATAGCGTACGCTTTTATCCTAGCCGAGCAATGCCTACATGTTGCCACGTGCTCCTCCCTACAATTTGCACAACCCGTATTTGCACATACTACATCTTTCTCGTGCTCCAGCCCACAACCATGACACCTGGCAGTTCCCTTGCAATGCTGGGCTACATGTCCAAAACGGAAACATCTGAAACATTGTCTAAATAAAATGAGGGGTTGAACCGCTACTCTTGAATACAGGAACTTCACTTCTCCTGGTAACACTTGCCCCCTAAACCAGATCTTGACCCTTCCTATTGGTACTAAGTCCCTTGAATTCCTATCCCTTCTTTTAACTCTAATCACTTCTGCTATTGGTACATCTGTACAGATAATCTTTTTTAAGTCCTCGTCCGAGAGCTTTAGCGGAATGTTGAATATTATGCCCGCTTTGTGAATAAAATGCCTAAAAATCTTCGGCAAGAATCCTCTTTGACTTAGAGTCTCTGTCTTAGCTAGAGTGTTGGCACTATGTGCTGACTTGAGTTTAACCCTACACCTACCATAACCAATTCTAGAAATCTCCTCAATACCACCAATTTTCAACTCGTGCAGCAGCTCAGATAGCTCCAGTTGGTTAATGGCCTTACGATTGCCTGTATCACAGGTTTTGTCATTAAAAACAATGTAAGGGCATTTGTGCTCCTCTTCATACATGTTTAATTCCTTGTTATAGCTTGCCCTTGTATTTGTACTCACAATTTTACACTCAGTCTTTGGGTTTTCCGCAATAGCCTCCAATTTGGATTTGTCTGCAGTCTTAGTCTTCTCTTTCGTGTTCCCTTTGGGTATCATTTTTGGCCCGATTTGCGGCTTGCTTGCATTTTTTCCCGCCTTGTCAATTTGTTCCGTTGCTTTTTTTGATGTTGTCGCCTCCTCCTCCATTTGTTTTTTTGGGTCTAGCTGCGAACCTGCTTCCCACTGCCTGGGCTGTTCTGGCGGTTGTACATCCTCTACTGGGAGGCCTTCCCTCTCTGCCAGAGCCTGGCATTGCTCCCTTTGGTCTGTGACCTGACCTCTGTCCAATGTGAGATCTCCGTTCGGTAAATATGAAAATTAAAAAGCAGAAGCACCGTTAGTATGCAATGACCAATCTCAAAATAAACTCTGCCGTAAACGCGTGTTGCTAGTTGGGAGGAGAGAGCTCGACAGAAGTCAATTTCTTAAGATCTTTTCCATTTTTCTCAATATTATGACCGATTTTCATAAAAAATGGTGGAATTATGTGAAAGCTAAGAAAACTTATAAATACGAGGTTTCTGGACGTTTGGGATGAAGACAAAAAAGTTTTCATACTCTGTACCAAAAGCTTTAATGATACATTGTTCGTACCCTCTACAGATATCTAGTAATCAAAATTATTTATCGATTAGTTATGAGCAAACAAAGATAACCACCCCCCCCCCCCCCCATCCTACCAACCACCACTGTATCAAAAAAACACAATCTTTGGGAGAGATAGAGACTTAGAGATGAGCGTATAACGCGTGCAACAGCGTATAACGTTTAGAACGCGTTAAACAGCGTAAAACGCATACAACACCTCTAACGAGCGTGCAAATGCGAGTGACGGCATTAACTGGTACAGAGTATCTTATAGTCGGGCTTGCCCGACTTTCTCACTTGTTTTTACCGGGGCTGCAAACCGGTTTTGAACCGAACTGGTTCGAACCCGGTATTCCGGCTTTTTTTATGTGAATCAAACCCTGAACCGATCCACGAGTCCGAAAATAAATGAACCCGAACCCGTTCCGAAACCAAGCTTCTGATTCGGTTCAAAAAAAATATGTCTTCATTTTGTTATTTTCTCCTTTCGCACTCCCAATGGTTATTAACGTACATACATACATACATATATATATATATATTTACATATGTAAAACAATTTAAATACGTGAAGAATCTTTGCCTACCTATGTACATATGTCTACATTCATACGTATGCGTAATTTATTTTACATACACATAGACCACAATACTTCCAGTCAGAGATATTAATTTGTTATATACTACAAATTCAATGTGAACACTATGTATTGAACGTTTTATTTTCAAACTTATTCATATGCGCCAATCTAACCAACCCGGTGCATGCTACTGTAGAAACATGTCAGCCGAATACAAACAGAAGTGTGTGCCACACGCATCGTTGCCAATTTAGCTATATTTCCCCACCATATATAGCTATTTTGTAAGCTCGACAGCGGGAATCTATTCAGTTTTGCCGGAGCCTGCAATTCTAGCTAATTATTTGACATTGTTTAGCTATTTTACATTAATCTCTGTTAAGTTTAAGCGTTTTCAACAGTCGATATTTTGTGGGAAAAATAGCTAAATTGGCAACACTAGCCACGCACCAAAATTTGGGAGCAAAAAAGAATCGAAACAGAAAGAGACAGAAAACACACAAGTCAGAACAATAAAAACGCGCATTTCATTTCGTTTGAGAAGTTTTGACTTTGAAGGTGTGAGGCAATGACGACAAATTTAATATTTACGTAATTTACATTCAATGTAAGCACTGATAAATCAGAATGTCACGAATGCAAACTAAATATGACCGACGGGCATGCAGAAAATTTAATGCGGCACCTTCAAAAGAAGACAAAGGCATTTTTGATCAAATCAGTGTGCTAAAAAGTTCCAAGTGTAGCGAATAAACACCAATCGATGATTTGTGAGCAAAAGACTGATTAAATTGCATACGAGAAAGCATAATCAATCGGACTGAATATTTATACACTAGCAATGAAGGAAGTCCATATCCAGCAAACGAGCGCCAATCTCAGGTCAATTATAATCTACGTCTTACAGTCTTACAATGTATTTATGCGTCAGGTGTATACCTATTATATTGTAATTTTGTATATAATGGGTAAAACGTGCAACGAACCAAGGTTCGAACCAAAACCAAAGCCCAAAAACATCGATTCTCAAATTTCCGAACCTTAACCGTTGGTAAATTTTCGTTCGAACCTGCAAACCAGAGGTTCCG
This sequence comes from Lordiphosa magnipectinata, assembly GCA_037044535.1. Taxonomy (NCBI): domain Eukaryota; kingdom Metazoa; phylum Arthropoda; class Insecta; order Diptera; family Drosophilidae; genus Lordiphosa; species Lordiphosa magnipectinata. Next base: position 38,699 of record JBAMBO010003690.1, read on the forward strand.
AAAAATTTGTTGGGTTTGCAGCCCTGGTTTTTATTAAAACTTATTTTTCGACCGATCGTTTCTATGGCAGCTATACGCTATAGTCATCCGATCCGGCTGGTTCAATGCCAAGTTAACAATTTATTAGATTAGATAAGATTATTATTTTATAGGTTCTGACAAATGTGCAGAGAATTTGTACCAAAAGACTTCGTGCAAAGTTGAAAGCATAGAATCATGGCATAGAAACATGGCTGTTTCTTAAAAAAAAAAACAGAGGAAAGCTAACTTCAACTGGACCGAAGTTTTTATACCCTTGTAGCTTGTATGATTGATATAAGTTAGAAGCCTGATTCCACTGAGACAAATATGTACATTCGGCCAAATGTACATATTTTTGACAAGGCCTTCTATATAAATTTTCTACACCCAATTTCTATGACAGCTATACTATATAGTTGTCCTATCAAACTTGGTGGAATTATGTGAAAGCATAGAAAACTTAAACATACGAGTTTTGGGTACGTTTGCGTTAAAGACAAAAATCCTTTTCTCTTTAAAACAACATTTTCGACCGATGGTTCCTATGGCAGCTATATGATGTAGTCATCCAATCTAGCCGGTTCCGACAAATGTGCAGCGTATTTGTACCAAAAGACTTCGTGCAAAGTTTGGTTAAGATAGCTTTAAAATTGACGGAGGAGATATCATAGAAACAGACGGACAGACGGGCATGGCTATATCAACTAAACTCGTCATGCTGATCAAGCATATATATATACTTTATGTGGTCGGAAATGCTTCCTTCTATGCGTTACAAACATCTGTACAATTTTAATGTACCCTCTACAAGGGTATACAAAAAATATAAAGATTTAAAAGAGAATAAGCATCGGTTACAGGGTATATCTTTTCATACCCTGTAACCGATACTGATCATAACGCCAAGCATGCGGGAGTGAGTAGAAACGCGGCAAAGAGCGCAATACCAGTCTCCGAATCAAGAGCGAAAGAGATGGCCACAGCCAAGTTTACCGTTGCAAGCTTCTCTGGCAGTAAGCCTGCAGGAAGCTCACAATGAAGCGCTAAAGCGGCATAATTGCTGCGCAGCCGCGTGGAGACCGAGGCTTCGTGGCGCGTGCCAAGAGGAAGCTCGGTCTGTTTGATTCAAGCGACTAAAATGTGCAAGACATATTTGAGAACGCGCCCAAGGCGCGGCGGAGTCCCAAGACGGCGATTGCCCTTTATGGCAGTGGGACGAGGCGATATCCGAATCCCACCGCGACGACCGCGAATGCGCAAGCCAGCAGATGTGCTGAGCCTGGACACGTCTTCCATGCGGGAGTAGCCGAGCACGCACGCGTCGCCAGCAAGGTCGAGCGCGATGACGTGGGAGTTGGAATCCCCGAACACTGTCTCCCCGAGATGGAGTCCCGAAAGGGACTATTATGAGTCGCTGCCGGTCTCGGTGGCCCCGTCTCCAGCAATCTGGGTGTTAACTGGCCGTTTTTTGCTCATACACTGGTCGGCATAAGTATTTTGACAAAGAAATTTTCATAAATAAAACATTATATCTTTTAAACAAAAAATCCCATAATTGAAATTTTTATCGGATGCTGGTGTAACAGTAAGCTTTCAATAAAACATAAGAAGTACACAATCAGCTGCTTGGGTTGGAAAATATTAATCAAAATGTGCAAATGGCAGTTGGCATAAGTATTTTGACAGTTGATTTATTCTCAGCACAGGACCTCAAATGATAAAAGAATGATTGATTCTAGACAAGTTTATCACGCTGAACCCGAATCTGCCTTTAGAAATTCCATATCTCTAATGGATTAACTGTAAATTGGGCATTAAAATGCAGAAAATGGCTAATTTGACCGTTTTCCCCTGGACCCTATATGCTAGAAAACAAGATATTTAAAAAAAACTTGATTTGTTATGTAATAGTACTTGCTTTTATCTGTAAAATGTAGTATATACTTGATCGTGATCGATCTGGACGATATTCAAATTTTTTGAATTTTTTTTTATTTTACATGAGCGCCAGTGTAGTTTTTAAAGAAATAATTCATATTTGTGTGCATTTTACCTTAATAACTAACTGGCGCTCATGAAAAGCACAAAAAATTTAAATTTTCATGTGCATCGTAATTAAACTTTTTAAATAGCTAAAATTTTTAAATAATTTTTTCGATATTTCGGCAAAATGCTGAAAAAAATTATTTCGAGCAACAAAAAAGAGAGAACTTATCGGGAACCGGACGCAGTAGACCTAGGGGAGAAAGGAGAAAGCATTGTGGTCGAGATCGGAGGGAAAAATTACACAGCGGAAACTTACCTGGGAATCAGCATGGCACGCGGGTGGTATCGGAATCGATATTGATAGGGGGAACGCGTACGGAAATGGCAAAGAGTGTCGGAAGTAATGGTCACCCCAAGAGAGGAAAACCATCGAGGGAAGGAGTATCGATAAGAACGATCGGTTCATAGCGCAGATCAGTGTACCCAGAGGAGGAGCGCGAAGCGGGGAACTATCAAGGGGAGGGGCGGAAATTTAAACGGAGCGGGAGGGGAGGAGGAGAGCGACGAGAGCAATGGAGATGCAAGATCAGTGGAGAATTGGAGAGGAAGGGCCGTGGCCAGAGCGGCAAAGGCCCTGCTTCAGCGGAGCAGCGAACTGGATGACGGAGGTGAGCGGTAATTGGTGGCAAGGGCCACTTGGAACGGGATCGAGACCCCGGTACAGCGACAGCAGCAGAAGGCCCCGGTGCAGCGAAGACAACAACGGCAGAAGAAGCGAGACTGGTCCCTCTTATGGATTCAGGGCCTGCGATTACACAGGTGTAGCATACAACGGATGGTTGTATTCTTTTTGAGCAGATGGTAGTAGTAGCCCTGTGCGGAACCCGTGCTCGATCTTATTCGGCTAATTTCGTCAGCAATGTGGGGGAGGTTCAAAAATTGTGCCGCAGGCTACATGCTCGATGGCTTACATCATTTTAAAAAAATCACAGGTTGGTTCTGGAATTGGATGAGGTGTTTGAAGCATATCATTTAATCCGGGAAATGGGAACAGGGTACAGGAGAGGGGTAAAGAAGAAAGGGAAAAGAAGATGATTCAGAAAGCCATAGCAGTGTTAAGGCCGCGCTGAGGTGCTATTCAGAGGCCATGTTCCCCACCCTACCATGATCACCTGGGCAGGCATGAACGGATGTCCATTGGTGATCCCTTGAACAACTGCTAGTTGGTCGGCGTTTCATGATTTTTGTGGTGGCCAAACATAACTAAAACTAATATGGGTAGATGATCCTAAAGGCTAATTATAATTTTAATGATCGAGTTTTAATTCTTAATTTACAATCTAAATATGTTGGAAACTAATTGCAAAAAAAAAAATTTTCAAAAGAAATACTACTAACCTAAGCGGAAGTGAAATTGAATGACAAAAGACGCTGAAAATTCGAGGATATATGACAATTCGGCATTTGATTATTGTTATGCATTTATTAATAAGATAGAAGAATAATTATTAATTATTATATATGATAATAGGTGTGAATTGGCAATGGTTCACTTAAGCGAGGTACCACTGTACTCGGTTAGATCAGCTGCTTGGAGCCAGCGCAAAATTTTGGCATCAGCCCAAGCATTGACTCGTAACTGTACGCTGCGATCTTGGTTTTATCATTTTGTTTTGATCTTGCTTATCTGCAGCGGCTTATCAGCAGTCCATGCAGGCGCTCACTCACAACAACAATAACGGGGTTTCATTTCAAGTAATAATTATATCAGGCGAAAGGTGGCGAGATTCATCTTAAGAGCGGAGCTCTGTTTCTCGCTGTATAATTTAGACGAGGCAAGTTTGACCAAATGGGTTCTGTTTGTGTGGGTGGGTAATTATAATTAGGGCGTTTAGTCTCTCTTTACGTTATTTAAGAGAGGGGCCAATCCAAACACAATATCAAACAGTTTCAGATAGAGAAAGGGCGTATTAG
>JBAMBO010003693.1:0-103166 GCA_037044535.1 Lordiphosa magnipectinata
CACATATGAATTTTTCGAAACCGTAAGGCAACAGCAAAGGGGGCGACGTCGACGCTTCTGCCACCTTATTAAATACGCCTTGGTTGAGAGAATGAGAGCGCAGAGACTGAGAGCGCATGCGCAGTTTGTTGTTGTGCGATGCGTACGAAAGCGTTTATATATAAGTGTGATTTCGTCGCGTCTTTCGGCTTAAGGAAGTTAGCTGACCTCGTTAAGCTGCCCGTTGCCTGTGTGTGTTTCAGTCTTTCGAGGTACCGTGTTCAAGTCCCAGAAGAGTAAAAAAAAAAAAAAATCTCTGTGGTTATATCTCAAAATCAATCACTGTTTAAAACAAAGTTTGGTGGGTGGTGGTGGTTGGGGTGTTGGTGTGGTTGATTTGATAATGGTGCGTGGGAACAGGGGGAGGGGGACGAGACGCGGACCACCACGTCGGTGTCAGGTCGGGTCGGTACTAATTAGAGCAAGTGAATAATATTAGATGATTGAAGGAATTTTATTATATGTAGAAGGTTTTTTGGAGATGTATCTGTAAGGAGGGAGTTTAGGTTTGGGTTGGGGAAGCTGTTGCTTTGGCTTTGCAGTGAAATGCACTCGTTTAGGTTCATTTGTGTTGCAGAGGTGGCAGTTGTTAATATTGTTTTGTAAGAGCCGATACTCGTGGGTGAGTCTTGTATGTCCAAGTCGTAGTCTGATAAGTTTTACTAGTTCTTTTCTTGGTAGGCGACTGATTTCTGTCTGATTGAGGTAGTGGTCCATATTGTTTTTGTTCGGATTAAAGGACTGGTACCAGAGTGAAGTGTGCTGTATTAGGTTTATGTTAATATTTGAATAGGCGTGGTTTATGTATCTATTAATTTCTCTTTTATTAATGTTTGAGGATGTGATTAGAGGTGATGTTGTTGCTCTTTTCGCTGTTTCGTCAGCATATTCATTACCTAATATTCCAACATGACTGGGTATTCAAAGGATTTTAATTTTTGGGAAGTACCTAATTAAAAGAGTTCATATGGTTGCTGGATAAAAGGACGAATTGTTTATGTTCTGAATAACATTGACAGCTGATACTGCTATTTGTACTGCTTCTAGTAAAGCTATTATCTCTGCAGTATACACAGATGAGTAGCTGGGCAAAGTCGCGAGCTTAAGAACTTCCTTCTCAGTGGTTATTGCATATCCTGTTGTTTAAAGATCCGTCGGTGTATATAAATGTATGGTTACTTAATTTGTGTTTCGTTGAATTCTCTTAAGAAGATGTCTTTGCCTGTATTAGATTTCATAAAGGATCTAAGGTGCGTATCTATTGTTTCTTCTTTTAAGTGCCAGGGGGGTGGTCCTTTAGACAGAACTTTGGTTACACAGGGCTTTATATCTAATTTAGAGCAGACATTTTTAGTTTTGTGAAGGGCAGAGGTCCTGAATCTTTTGGTTTTGTTCTTTGTGATATTTTCTGTTATTTTTCTCAGGGGCGTGTCTTATGAATGCGTTATTGTGTTACACAGTTTGGCTTGTAATTGTTGGGTTCTTGTTTCAATTGAGGGTACGTTAGCTTCGAAATATAGGTTGTTTATTGGTGTTCAACAAAATGCTCCTTATGCAATTCGCAGTGCCGTATTCAATAAAGTTTTTATTGGTTTTAATGCTGTTTTTGGTGCTAGTCCTTAGATGGGTAACCCATAGTCTATTTTTGCTAAGCATATGCTTCTGACTATTTGAACTAAAGTGTGTGGATGACAGTTAAATTTTTCATTTGATAGGCATTTTATTATGTTTAGGGACTTGTTAAGTGAGTTCTGTAGTGTTTTGATGTGCGGCTTCCATTTGTATTTGTCGTCAAATGATAGACCTAGGAGCTTCAATTCCTTCACCGTTTCTAATCTTGTGTTCACAATTTATTTTTCTGCAGATATTCATATGTTTGCATTTCGTCACCGATAAAGATGTTCCAGAAATATTGCTCCAGTCTGTTATATCTGTGAATAGCTTATCCAGGTTGATTTGAATGTTTTTTTGTTTATATTAGATCGACGATTCAGTTAGTCATCTGCGTACGCAGTAAATTGTATGACTAGAAATAAAATGACTGAAAGTGAAGAACCTTGGGGTATTCCATTATTTTAGTCCGATATATGTAGATACGATAAATGTCCCTTTGCTCTTACAGTTACTTTTAATAAACTCAGTTTGTAACAGTCCGAAAATTCAAGCCGAAGTGGTCTTGCTTGAATACACTAGATATTCTAAGACTAAGCGGCTACAACTAATAAAAACTGACATCTATTAATATAGTTCATTTGTCTCTAGTTTGATAACATTTGCTTTATCATATCCAAATTCCGCCATAGCTTTCTTTATTCATACATTTCTATACCTCTATTATTGTAGCCTTCTGTCGGAACTGCGACAAGTACTTGGCTCACTGACTCTAAGTGATTGGTTTAATCGTCCTGGCATTATTGAGGTTGGGGATAACTTTGATTCCCTTACCAGAGGCCATGCCACCCAACCAGAAGAATTGACGGATATTAACTTTGACAAGCAGGTACTTGAAAATCTTTATACACATAGATTAGCTTATAATAAATATCTATCTTGGTAGATCAAACATTTCTTATTTAGAAGAAACATGCCGTTTGGCTCGGACTTGCGCTCTCTGGACATACAACGCAATCGTGATCATGGTCTTGCGTCATATAATGATATGAGAGAATTCTGTGGCCTTAGACGCGCTCATTCTTGGCAGGACTTTGGCGATTTGATCAGTCCTCCAATAATTGAAAAGTTGAGATCGCTGTACGTAAGTCACGAGGATGTGGACCTGACTGTAGGGGGTTCATTGGAGGCACATGTGGCCGGGGCTTTGGCAGGCCCCACATTCCTGTGTATCCTTACGGAACAGTTCTACAGAACTCGTGTTGGGGATCGTTTCTTCTTCGAAAATGGCGATAAAACGACTGGATTCACACCAGGTAATTAAAATTAGTTCCTTAAAGAACTTACATTAATGCAAATATTTTGCAGATCAATTAGCGGAGCTTAGAAAGGCGAGTATGGCTCGTTTACTGTGCGATAATGGAAACAACATAGCCTCTATGCAACCTCTGGCATTTAAGACAGTTTCGGCATCGTAAGTCGATTTTAAAGCAACATAATTCTGAAATACTTACAAATGTTTGATTCTTTCATTAGGAATCCTGTTATGCCATGCTCGCATATTCCAACAGTCGACCTCACAAAGTGGATTGATCAAAAGCCATACGGATCCGCTGATCCGTCAATTCATTTTGGAAAGAAATGATCATAATTCCGTTCTTTAATCGGAGCTGTCAATCACTAGTAAAAAATACCTTTTAGCCTAATCACTTAAAAAATCCCAAAATCAAGCCCCCATGTATAATATTTCCCGCACATTGATGTAAATACAAATAAAACATAAATAAGCCATCCATTTTAATTTTAATACGGTAAAACAAAAACATCGAAAATGTTGTGCACTTCGAACTTCACAAGCCTCAAGCCTAAACAAGTGAGAAAGTCATCCACTGTAAAACCCCATACAAGCTAAGGTCGAATATCAAATTCACTAGTAGTAAAAGTTGTTAGAATACTAAATATCAGGGAATCAAACCGGTACCAGAACCGGAACGGATTACAACTTGAAACCTATATTTTTAATTTTCTATATACCGGTAACCGATAACCGTTATTCTGGGAACCGAAAAAATCGAAAAGAACCTAAACATTGTACCGGTACAGTTTCGGTTCTGAGTGCAACAACTAGGGGGAATTTTTTCGACATTTTCTCTCTGAACAAATAACACAGTGATACAAAAAAACAATTTTTGCACATACTTTTCACGAGGCCCAGTACATATTGTTAGGCTTGCCGAGTATAGCATTTCCTCATACTTGGTTTTTTCCAAACACCCCCAAAATCTTAAGTTATTGGCCAAAAACCGCTTGACAAGGCTTGCGTCAAGAGATCAATCAGCTTTTCACAAGCCTTAACCGTGACTGTCTGAGTTTTGTTCTAGCTGTGCACGGCTCTTTTGTTTTATATGCGAACTAGCATATAACCCGTCGCGCTTCGCTGCGTCGACATCAGTATGGTCTATCGCTATTGCTATCGTTATCGTTATCGTTATCGTTATCGTTATCGTTATCGTTATCGTTATCGTTATCGTTATCGTTATCGTTATCGTTATCGTTATCGTTATCGTTATCGTTATCGTTATCGTTATCGTTATCGTTATCGTTATCGTTATCGTTATCGTTATCGTTATCGTTATCGTTATCGTTATCGTTATCGTTATCGTTATCGTTATCGTTATCGTTATCGTTATCGTTATCGTTATCGTTATCGTTATCGTTATCGTTATCGTTATCGTTATCGTTATCGTTATCGTTATCGTTATCGTTATCGTTATCGTTATCGTTATCGTTATCGTTATCGTTATCGTTATCGTTATCGTTATCGTTATCGTTATCGTTATCGTTATCGTTATCGTTATCGTTATCGTTATCGTTATCGTTATCGTTACCGTTATCGTTATCAAATTTCATGTCAATCGGATGAAAAACAAAATTTTTCCCATACAAACTTTTCCGAGGCTTTTCCGGCTTTTCCGGTTGAAGTTTTTCGAAACCCCGTCTTAGTACGCACTTTCACCACTAATGAAAACTCCTGTCCAAATTGTCCCTCTATCTCTTACCGTTTGCGCTCTGCGGATTGGTCGGAAAGTTGGTCTTAGTGAGAAAAAGTTTTTTTTTCCATTTTATCGTTCTTAAACTCGCTGATTCATTTTTTTAAGCTTTCAAATAAAATCGCAAAATTTGCTCAGAATCTGATAACGATGGGACGGAAGTAAGAAATATTTTTGGTTTTAGTGTTAGGGTTCTTAAACTCTGATAATTCAAAACCAGCATTTGCAAGGGTATAAAAACTTCGGCATAGCCAGCATTGTTGAATAGTATTTTACTGTATCTATCAAAATCCAAATTTAAAAACTTTTTAAACTGTTTAATAGTATTAAGTAATTGTTGCTTAAGTTTATATATAATTTTTTCTCAGTGATAATCACCATGATATGGGTTCTAAGAATATACATTTTATTGCCCTAAACATAACTTAATTTACGGTGCTTTCAAAAATATGGAGACTTTTATAGTTTAAAAGATATTAATTATTAAAGTTATAATCAAATAAAAACATGCCCTTAAGGGCAGTATCCACGGGTCGCCAAAAAATTGTGCCTGGCACAATTAATGCCATTAAATGCAGTTCGATGTAGTCCCGAACAGCGGCACTTAACGAACACCTCGCACTTGGCTGCCACGGCAAAGATTTCGATCATCTCGATGGAAAAGTAATTCGCGCAATTCTGGCGATTTGTCTCCGTAAAGTTGGTCAGGTCAGCATGATGATCTTCTGGATGTACTGCTGTTGCATGTGTAGCTCCGCTGAACTCGAAAATGGTATTGGGCAGCGGTCCCTGGGTGGTCACATAGCACTTGGCCCCGTAGTCGGGGCTTTGTCAGGGAAACGTTAAGAAATGGATGTGATTTATAAAGTTGAAGTTTGGTTCGCCCTTTTTTTACCTTGATAAAATTGGCATTGATGTAGGGCACATCCTCATTGCCCGATCGAACTCGAACTGATTGAGGGGACTGGAGTGTAAAGTGTTTGAATGCTGGCCAAATAGATTTTAAGCTCCTCGCTTGTGGTTTGTGGTGACAGGAGACGCCACATGATATTGCAGACCGTGCTCCGGTCCATCGGTGTTCTCTGGCGGGTTTCCAAGTGTTTCTTATCCGCCAAGTCCCGCACCTCGCTCCTCACTTTCACGGCGTTTATTAAATTCAGCTTGCCCGCCATAGAAAGTGCCATTAGGCGACGCTTTCTGCAGGAATCTTTTTTAGATGCGCTCATTTTCAATTTGGAATTAGAATCGAAACCTATTTGGTTCGTCACTGCAAATAAGAGGCGTTAACAGCACTTAATGGCGATGTTAACTTTGAACACAACGTAGTGGCAAACGTAACCATTTTTCGCGATTGGTAGAAACCGAATATGAAACGGCCACACAAATTTCTTAGAGTTTTTCATTTCGCGGCCGTTTCCGTACGCATGGACACCGCCCTTTAAATGAAATTTTCTCATGCAGTCAATTTCAAAGCTATTTGATTGAAACTTGGCACGTGTGCTTTATATTTATCAAGCTTTTAAAAAATGTCAACATCATGCAGATCGAACGTCTATATCATATAGGTGCCATACGAACATCATAATTTATTGAATTTTGTTGTGGAATAGGGTGACCATAGTTTGCAAACTAAATTATACCACAACCAAATTCAGCATTCGTATGGCAGCTTTATGATATAGACAGCCGATCTGCCTGAAGTTGACATTTTTGAAAAGCATGGTAAATATAAAGCTTAATTGCCAAGTAAAATACTATTCAACCATATTAACACGAGACCTGACCGATATACCAAACCTAAGAAATCCAGTTTTTAAAAAAAAACACTTTTCTTCCATTTTCTCGTTTTTGACGATTTTTGAAATTGTTTATAAAATTAACAAAAATTTTTTTTGGAAAACCGAAAATCACATTTTGGTAGGAGTGTCGAGATCTAGTTTCGGATTTTTTCTTATTGAAATCAAAAATGTTGAAGTTAAAAGCTACGATTTAACTAAATTGCGTAAAAATCCCACAAAACTAGAACCGAAACTGTACCGATACAATATTTAGGTTCTTTTCGGTCTTTTTGGTTCCAAAAATAGAGGTACTCAGCTTACTGGTACACAAAAATCTAAAAATATCGGTTCTGAGATTTAATCGGTTCTTCCGGTTCTGTTTCCGGTGTGATTCACTGCATTAAACTGATAAAAAAGCACACCTCTAGTTTTAAGTACAACCGATCAGCTAAGGCCCTACTTGGCCTGTGTGTGGCCCCTTGAACGCCGCCCCAGTTAACCTAACCTAATCTTGTACACCCAATATATTTGTTCTTTTTTAGTATAAATAGCGTTGTTAATCTAGTCTAAAGGCTAAGTACCTTATTTAGTTATTGCTTTGAAAATTGGTGTTGCTCTCCTCTGGCCTTGAATAACTCATAGTATTTTTCTTAAAGTCTTACGAGAAAGTCTGCTTGTTATTGGGTCATGTTGGGGTCAAGGCAAAAACAAGTTTTTAAAGCATATCAAGTGGCTTCTTACATCATTTGGGTATTTATGACCCACTGCGGACACCCACCTTTACACTTTCGTTGACTATGGGAATTTCTGTATTGCCTTTGCCCTATTATTCGGGTTAATCATATGTAGGCGCGCGACTCGAAGAGATCAAATGTGTATATAAACAACCAATTAAGAAACAAAACGCGAATTCTACTGGGATATTCGGTGGCTTTCAATCATATTGTAAGGGGGCTAAACAATAACGTTGTATAGCCAAAAGAATACAACATCAATGAACGGTCCACGTTTTGAATTGGCATACATTTGCATAAGTTATTGATTTAACGAAAGATAACATCATTTTGACAAAGTCGGCACTTAGTATGATTTTAACTCGAAGAAACGCGATGATGATTTCTCAATGGCCATGAAATAACGGCACTCGAGAATCTAGATTAATGAAAGTGAATTATTTAAACGATTCATACATATTAGATTAGGTTCTACAATACTTTCATCAATTGGTATAAAAGTGATCGATCGGACGAAGAAAGCCAGCAGATGAGTTTTCACCATGAAGCTGCTCGTACTGATTTTCTGTCTTGGTGAGTGATTCATAGCACGAACATTTAGAGGATTGGAATTTATATTTTTAAACTAGGGCTAGCTTCGGCCGACCGCACCGGCAAAGGAAACGGGAAGAAGATTGATCAAGAAACAGGACGATTTGTTGCAACAATTCAGGCCCCGGCGCCAGCACCTCCACAAAAGGTTATATACAAAATACCTGCTCCACCCCATCATTATTACCCGCCTCCTCCACACCACCCGCCACATTGTCATTGTCCGCCTGGTCCACCTGGTCCGCCTGGACCACCAGGACCGACCGGTGAGCATGGCAGAAAAGGTGAAAAAGGAGAAAGGGGCGATAAAGGAGACAAAGGACACTACGGACCGCCAGGACGGCCAGGATATCCCGGTCCTCCGGGACCACCAGGTCCTCCGATACATCACAAAGGAGGCCATCACCATCATCCCCCTCCTCCGATTTACCCTGGACCAATTATAATCCCGATTCCAACGTCTAAAGGTGGTCATGGCCATAGTCATCCAGGAGTGCCAGGACCTCCAGGACCACCAGGTAAGTTTTTTAGTCATGTTGGAATATTGGGCAAACTATATTTAGTGATGATGTGCCGACAGCTACATATTGACAGAGACGTAGTACACTTGAACTTCCATTTTATTTCGAGTTGCGTGAAAGATTATCAAACAATCAATTATTTACCAATTCTAATCAAGTTTGCAATTTGTTTTTGTAAGTCAGCCGGTAGATATCGGTTGTAAGAGATTTGGATTTGGATCTCGAAAACAAAAAATCGCAATAACGAACACTACAAATATGTAGCTTTGGAATTTAAAGGAGACACCAGAGTTTGTATTCCTCTTAATCTTGTGCGAGTTGGCTCAACAAGTTCACTTTTCTTATGTGCTTAAATTGTGAATTATACACCCAGAAAGAAACTATTTTCTGAGTTCTAGTACGATCGGGATGGAATTTATATCGGTTCATTCCTAAAATTTATGAATGTATGTTTATTCTAAGCTGTCCTTAAATCAAGTACAAGGCTTACTTTACTCCAATATCGTTCTGATATATAGAAGATCATCATTTCTTGAATCAAGAAAGGGCGTTCTTAATTCAAATACAAAGTTCTGTGTATTTAGTATTCTTTTAAAAGAATCTGCCCTTTTTCCAATTGGTTCTAAAACTTTGCTTATGGAGTCATGGTAGATTTCTGACCAGTTTTACTTTCTTAAAACTAGCTTACGGACCAATTTTGCTTTCAAAATCGCAAACAAATTTGGCGAAAGTGGTAGTGGAAAAGTGATTTTTTTGATATAATTAAAAAAAAAACTAAAAACGCTCTAAGACCCTTCTGTCAGTGAAGTCAACAAAAGTCTCACACCAAGCTCCTTGACCCATCTGTATTAAAGCCGACGATACACTTGTCACTTCATATATAAAGTTGTACGATTTGAATTCAAAATGCGAACGTTTCGCCGTCGAAATATGGAGCACAACCCATTAACTCTTCAGTTTGCTAACAATTGTTGCTAACAATTGTTGCGGACGATTTTCTCCACGCGCATTCAGCAAACGCTCTCAGCTTACTTCTTAGGTTCCCATCATTTACTATAAAAGGCTATAAAAGGTCAAAGGGGGAATAAGTTCCTTTCGACCATTGTAAGCTTTAGTTTCAATTGTCTGATATCTCATATTAGTTTCTCAAATGGTTTGCTTAGTTAGTGTAAGAGTCAATCTGAAAAGTTCAATAAAGTTCTAATTACATGAAAATATGCCATCTGACTCAGACGATCTGATTTACTCAAATGAGTTTTTGACAGCCAACTAGCAGTGAACTGAGGTATTATTCAGCCCTATCATATGAGAATCCAGACATGGGGAAATACAGTTTTAGCCTAGTACTGAGGGCGTTCGAATTTTTCTTTCGTCACAGTATTTCACATAAATAGAAACACTTTCTAAAAGCACATGAGCATCAAAGAAAAGTCAAGGTGTTTCTAATTATATGAAATACTGTGACGAAAGTATAATTTGAGCACCCTCAGTACTAGGCTTTGAGCACGAATTTAATATAAGGGATGTGGGTGTCTCTAAGATAAGTTTTATTCGAATTTTGTTTAAATTAAGCTTCGCTGACAAACCCTTTACAAGGAAGACCTCTCATAGAACGAATTGATTCTTAGCGATGCCAAATTGGCGTAGTCTTTTAGGATGACTAGTCAACCATTTTAAGCAAGCAGAGCAAAAACCTCTTCATTTACCTGTCACAGCAGACTAAATTTTTTTATTGGAAGTTGCTAAAGCTATTTAAATCTTTTCTAGGAACGCATACTCAACTCATTCCATTTACACCAAAAAACTAGAAAGAAAGTCCGACCATAACATACTCTGTATCTTTAATGTCGCAGCTCGCATTTGCTCACGAGTTATACGCGCTCATCTCTAAGTTTCTCTCTCTCTTTCACTAAGATTGCCTCTGTTGAATGGAATGCTGTGGTATGGGTGGGGGGGTGTTAACTATGATTTTGAACTGATACTGAGATTTAAACTCGGGACCTCTCAAATAATACTGAACACACGGACGACGCCTTAGCCCATTTGACTATCAAACATCAGCAAGATCTCTCGTCAAAATCATACTTAAGAATGTAATGGGGTCAAATAAACCACACAAATTTATGCGCAAAACGCTTATGTATGTTAGTGAAATATGGGTGTATGCGCTCAATACATCTTGCATGCATTCTTCAGGCATTGGGAGTGTGCATTAGTGTTTGTAATCAAATGCCCTTACATAGACGCCTTCGTCGTTAAAACCGAACGACAGCATAGCACAAAGCAATTTGGCAAACATTTTAAGAGAGGAGGAAGGATTTAGAAAAACTTTCTTTAAATTAAGCTTTATTTTCTTAAGTTTAGGACAAAATACCCAACATTTTTAACAAATATTTTCTAAAATCAAAGTCAAAATTACCCTAAGCAACCCTAAAAATTTTTTTTCTAATATATTTTTCCAAAATATTTTGTTCTAAATTTTAGAAAATATTTTCTAAAAAATTAACTATTCTAAAATTCAGAAAATTTTTCTTAAATATTGTTAACCGGTTCGAAAGCGTTTTACATTCGTTCAAAAGTGCTTCTGACTCATAATTCCGAAAATATTTAGTCTATGAACTGGAACTGGATAAGCCGGTTTAAGAGTGGCTTAAATCTATCAGCCATGCTCCCATTATCACTTTCTCAAAACTTTTACGATTTCAAACCGGTTTTTGGACCAAATTTGGACTTAAAATCGCAAACTTTTTGCGAAAGCGAAAATGGGAGCATGGCTGTATATCTTAGAAATAAGTTAAGCAGAGATCTGAAAAATTGGGCTGTAGGTTGATAGCATATTTGCTAGGCAGTTTGCTGTTTCAATACCGAATTCGAACCAGAGTTAAGTGGCTCAAAACCTTTTTAAAGACTTACCTTAGAAGGGAAACATGGTGTTAAGGTTGGATATATTGAGTTTTCTTTCAACTCAAAAGTGGTTCCAAAAAAGTTTAAAAGAGTTCAAATTTTAATAGCGTTTTCAGCTCTCATAAGAAACATTTCAGCACAATTCAAAGGATCCGGGCGACTCGTCGCCTGATATACAGCTAGTATATAATAAATTAAGAGCGAAAGCTTAGTACTGAGGCTGTTCGAATTTTCATTTAGCTGTAAAATCCATTAAGTAATGGTGTTGTAGTTTTTGGCAGAATAAAAATTGCCTTCTAGCGGGCAAGGGTGTCAGAGCTTGGAGATAGTTTCCGTCACCACCGCCGCAAAACCAAAAAGCACCTTAGCTGGAACACCTAATCATCTGTTCAAGACAGCTCTTCCGAATTTAAATTTAATTCATTTTAGATCAAAGAACAATGTTGTGGGGACACACTCTTTTTCATGTAATTTTGTTTTGGTCTGGTCGCAGTGCCCATAACAATCCACAAAAGGAATATATGGCAAATTTCTTGAAGCAAAGTTCGAACTACGTCAGTCTGAACCCCTAAAGCGACCGAAAACCGTGGTTCAGTAAGCTCCAAAGACCAAGTAATGAACGGAACCGGCGCTTCAAAAATGAACCGAACAAGTCCTGTTCAATATATCACTTGAAATCTAAAACAAGACGATTTGTTTATGACACTGTGAAGGGATTTCCCTTGCCCAAATAAAAAAAAAATTATGCTTTCTCTATGCGCACAATTCCCTCATTTGGACTTCTAAATTATTTATTTCTGCTATAAACTGAAATGTGAACTTTTTATTTTCAGGTGCTGGAAATCCAGGAACTCCAGGATATCCAGGATCACCGGGAACACCAGGATCTCCAGGAAGTTCATACCCTGGACCGCCCGTCTACACTCCTTCACCTCCATCGTGGTTCCCAATTCCTGTTCCAGTGCCCTGGCCAAAGGGTGGCGGTCATGATTATCCCAAAGGAGGGCATCACCACGGAGGCCACAAAGGGCACGGTGGGCATCACGGAGGGCATAAAGGAGGATACGGAGGGCATAAAGGAGGACACGGAGGCCACGGAGGGCATAAAGGAGGACACGGAGGCCACGGAGGGCATAAAGGAGGACACGGAGGCCACGGAGGGCATAAAGGAGGACACGGAGGGCATCATGGAGGCCACGGAGGTCATCATGGAGGACACGGAGGGCATCATGGAGGACACGGAGGGCATAACCACGGCGGCCACGGAGGCCATAACCCTGGAGGACACGGCGGACATAACCACGGAGGACACGGAGGGCATCATGGAGGGCACGGAGGTCATCATGGAGGACACGGAGGGCCTAACCACCCCAGCAACCCAACCAACCCCACAGAACCTGGTCATAAATACGGTCCGCAAGGCCCATCGACTTCCCAATTCGACCAATACGCTGATTACCAAAACGAACAATATAGTGGGGAAGCATTACCCACGGGACCACCTTATAGACATGAGGATGGCCATTATGGACATGAGGATGGGCATTATGGACATGAGGATGGGCATTATGATCACCAAGGACCCCGTGTCGATCCAGAAGTTGATGAGGAAATCGTTGAGAACACAATTGAGGACAATGTAGTGGAGCAGCACGAGAATGAGGAATCAATGTTTCCTGAACCTACAGAAGATGTTAACGAAGATGCAGACTTGGTCAACTATGCGGATAACACACTCGATGCGAACGACGAAGTATCATCTGGAGAAAGCACACCGGAGGCTGATAATATAAGTATAGAAGAAAACGTTGAAGTCGGCGATGAGTTGGAGGCGGAAAAGGAACCAATAACAGAAGAACCAACTGAAATGGAGGAAGGCATTGAGGAAGCCCAATCTATGGAAAATATTGTTGTGGAAGAGCGAAGCAAAAGTAGGCCAATCATTTTAGCAATAGGTACACCTCGAAATCCATTTCACATATATGCGTATGACCAATGAGATATATGATTAAATCGAAAATAAATGAAAAAAAAAACATCTTTTTATTCCAGCATTATTTGATTTAAGACAGAGAGCTGAAACCTACCACATGCGATTTATTTTTAAATTACATCTTTCAACAGTTCGCAAATATTTTGGAAATTTACTAAAGCTCCTATCAATTCTGAAACTGAAAGAAAATTTGGTAACAATCCTATCCATATTTCAAGTATGCAGTTTTAAAGTACATAAACCAAAAGTAATTCATCGATTTTTTTTTAAACTTTTACTTCCAACCCTGAATTTTTTGCAAAGATTTTTATTATTTCCTTTACAAGTCTTTTTGAAAACGTACTTTCACTTACAACTGCAACCCAAAATGCTGTTTCAGCAAATTGCATAATTATGTGCGAGCCGCCTTGTTCATGGGTAAAACTCTCATGAACTGTTTTAAGATTAAAAAACAGTCACTTACATCTCCGACTCGGATTGAATTTGAAAATAATTTAGACCTGTTGGTAGGACCAGGTGCCGCTTCGGAGATCGTACCTTCTTCTGTGTCCGTTCGCCTTGTCATAGACTAAGATATCTAGACACCGCTTCTGAAAGAAATCAGTCAGCTGTTCGCTCTCATTTACGCTCTCTGGATACATTTGGTCAGCTGTTCGCTCTCACTTACGCTCTGGATACATTTGGGAATACGTACGTCTCGCTCTAACCACTGTGTTGTCCTACTGGCTCTGTAAAGTATCTTTTTGGGCACTATCGTTTAGCACCACCAAAATTGAGAGGCAGCGAAAATTTTTTCTCTAATTCTCATTCTCCATGACCTTGTTCCTTGCCTTATGGGAGCCAGGGATCGGGGTCCTTCCAAGTCGTGCTTGATGGAACGCGCCTACCCGCGTGTGCTGTGGCCGTACTCTGCCCGAAGATTTTCACTGGTGGATGCACAGTGCGTCCAACCTGGCATTTTGGTTAGGGAGCCGATTCGAAAATCGTACAAACTGAGGCTCACCTACCGCCGGTCAGGAGATCGAGCGTTGGGAGTCGGATTGGGCGAGCGATGGTGCTATTCAACCGGCAGTCCCATCCAGACACAGATGCCGATTCGAAAATAGCACAAGATCCCCTGGCCGTTCTGCTGCTCCAAGGTGTTGACTCGACCGATGTCGCGCACTAAGTGAACTGACAGCTTGCTGATGCTCTGCTTTTATAGAGCGAGTTGCCAACGGTACCACCATAATGTCGGATTACTGGAGGGCATATAATTGATTGAATGATGAGGAATACCATCATCAAACTGTGAATCATTCGCAGAATTTTGTGGACCCGTCTTCAAGCTCTCCCGCCCAAAACATTGAGCGGTTGTGGAGGGACCTTAAAGAAAACATTCCTCGCTTTGGTTATCTTGCAAAATTTCAGTTCCATACGAAGTATCCCTCGCATCCTCAAAAAATCCACGAGAAAGTAATTAATGAAGACATTAATTTCTCTGAGGTAAGCGTTGAACATGCTAATTTTCTTGAGAAATTCGCGCCGCAGGCGAAAAAAATGTTCACGTTACAAAATATTATTTTGTAGGAGGAGGAAATTCACGAGGAGGACGACAGCGGACTAGGCCCTTCATTTGGGGAGACCCCTATTTCAGGGGCTTGCGTGGAATAGGCCTCCGGGGGGAAACCACGTTAAAAAAACGCGCCTCGTTAGGTGGCTTGGAAAAGAGTTCATAACAGTTCCAATGGGTGTCAAGTTTTCACCACCTTCGCACTCAAATTCGAACAACCTTACGACCATTCATTTATTTGCAAAAACAAACTGAATTAGAAAAGCATATGTGATCGAGCATTTATATGTATGTTCAAAAATTCAAAGTTTGAAATTTATTTACAAGAGAACCATGGTCGACCGCCAATTATTTTCTGCACGTAAATTCTCCATAGTTCGTGATCTATCGAGGAAAATTAGTTTCAGAATTTTTGGAGAAGAAAACATATTTCCCAATTTTCAAAAGCCCTGCATGATATTGTCAGCTAAAGACGTTCCTAAACTTTGTTAGATGCGGAAGCTGCAGAAGTTCCTGAACGAGAAAATCCATGTTATAAAACGGAAGCTGCAGACGTCCCTATGAGCGACAGTCCATCTCAAGAAGAGCTGCTCGGCTGAGGTCGAGATCATCCAGAGGTCAGAACATCCTTATGGCCCATTGCGATAATAATAGTGGATTAAAAAGGGGAATGGGCTAAGAGAAGACGAGTTCATTCAGGAGGAAGCATCTCTGATCCTAAGGGGTAGATATATTCTTGAGTTAAACAAGTCCATAGATCTATGCCAGAACCTTCCAGACAAATACGTTATGTAGTCCGCATTCCCTCAAATTTTGGGAATGATCAAATGGACGAGAGGAATCTACTCTATATATAAAACAGTCTGTCGGTCGAGAAGGAAAATGGCCGGAAAATTCAGCATGCAAAAAACTATTTTTCATCCGATTGAGTTGAAACTCGGTTTGTTAGGACATATTATGAAATAATTTGAAATGTGATTTTCCAATGTCTTGAGACTCGGTTTGTAAGGATAGAATACGGAATAATTAGAAATGTGATTTTCCAATGTCGGAAAATCCGCCCCCAGGCGTGAAATTTCCCGGAAAATTCTGCTTGAAAAAAATATTTTCATCCGATTGGCTTGAAACTCGGTTTGTAAGGATAGAATACGAAATAAAGTGAAATGGGGCGGTAACGGTAACGATAACGGTAACGGGAACGGTCACGGTGGGTGGGAAGTGGGTAGGATGTGGGTGGGAATTGGAGGGAAAACCCAGCATCAACGTTGTTACGGGGAAAAGACGATATAAGACGATAAATTCAAGCTGATCTATGTAAGATTCGCTTTGTGGGCTCTACGGGGAACACAAATTAAAAAGGCTATATAATTGGCGACGCAGCGAAGCGCGACGGGTTATATGCTAGTGTATTTATAAGCAGCACCGTATAAATAGACTATGCGCAGCAAACGACACTTCAGTTCAGTTCGTGGGCAAAAACTTGCTTTCTTTTAGAAGTGAACAGCGCAGAATAGTATAAATTGTGCATCAATTTACGATTTCGCATATATATGGGCATTTCCAAACTGACGTGACGTTACGTTCGTACGAAAAAATGATTTTAAAAAATATGAAAATCTTGGATTTTTAAAAAGATTGTTCTATATTTGGGAAGCAATTAAGTAGCACTATAATCAGCAAAAACAATGACATCAATCGATCATAAGGAGTTAAAGATATAAGCAATCATATATGCTGGCGTGACGTTACATAAAACGGAAGTGGGTTTTGACTTGTTTTAGAAAAATGCAAAACTCTGCGAATTGGGCAAAGCTTTTTCTATAACATTTTTTTTCAGTATGATTTGAAATAATGCAAGTTTATTTTCCAGGTTATCGTATTCAAAAATGTTTGCCCAACTTTTTTATATTTGCATAAGTATCTGACGTGACGTTACCTGACGTTACGTTACTTAAATTTCCTCATTATATTTATGTTGTTTTTGTTATAATATAAAGCAGAAACTTACAGGCAGTCATATAGTTTCTTATGGTGTCTTCTGCATTATTTTTTTACTCTTTGTACCCTTAGACATAGAGTAGAGAGCAAAAATCAATGCAATCTAAAGTCATTTTTATTGCAACAAAACGTATCCAAATGAGAAAAAATTGCGTTTGCGCAACTTTGCATTCGAAAATCTGGAAATGGGTTATGAATATATTTAAAATTGGCTCATATTAGTTCATTTTGATTATTTCCCCATGAAAATATGATAAACAAGAAAGGAAGTCGGTCAAGCCCGACTATAAAATACTCTGTACCCTTAACGTCGCAGCTCGCATTTGCTCACGAGTTATACGCGCTCATCTCTAAGTTTCACTCCCTCTCTCTCTCTCTCTCACTAAGATTGCCGTTCAATAGAATGCTGTGGTGATGGGTGGAGGGTGGCGGGGTGTTTACTGGTCGTTTTTTGCTCATAACTTGAGTATGGTTCATCCGACCTTTATAATTCCTTCAGCAAATCGATAAATAATTTTTACAAGGTATCTCTATAAGGTACGAACGATCTATCTACAAAACTGTAGGAGATATGACGTTTTTTCCAAATTGCGGGGGCGTGGCAAAAATTGAAAATAAACTTGATCTGCCTTCAATTATAAGAAATATATGCCCCATACATGCCAAACCTCTTACCATCTCTGAGATCTCTTCGTTCATACGGACGGACGGACAGACAGACAGACAGACAGACAGACAGACAGACAGACGGACAGACGGACATGGCTATATCGAATCGGCTGTTGATGCTGATCAAGAATATATATACTTTATAGGGTCGGAAACGATTCCTTCTCCCTGTTACATACTTTTGCACAAACTTAATATACTCTATGTACCTTCGGTACATAGTATGAAAATAATTTTTTTAAGTACTTTTCATTTTTTGGTCTCGGTGGACTTTTCTGTGGAAATGCCCATAAATATATTTAGTAAATATTATTCACATATTATCTTGCTTATATTAAAAACAATTTTTCCAACGGTCATGGTACCTCAACGGTCATGTACGCCAACTACTTAAAAATTAAAACCTTACAGTATTCCATACATCAAATGTACATACACTTTCGCGGGTACAGAGTAGATTACAGTCGGGCTTGAGCGACTTTCTTACTTATTCGAATAAAATACGGCCAGAGATAAACTACAGTAAGAGTATGGGAAAAATGCGTAGCACTTCTGTAGTATACGTATTCGTTAGGCCACCTTAGTAGTGACGACTGTTTAAGAGGTTGAAAGTTACATTTGATTTTTCCCAATGTGTACTCCTATTTATGTAAATGCCTAACCATTAATAAAACAAAACAAAATAAATTGACTATACAAAGAATCAATAAATTGGCTAGAGGAATTTTCTAGATCTATTTAGACTTGGCTGATTCAGCTATATTGCATATGTATAAATGTAAATTTGAGCTTGCAGACCGTTCCATTTCTTGGCTCGTGCCATAAATATTGCTTTATTTGATCTCACAAATGGCAACAATAGCGTGTTTATAAGCGAAAAAAGTGAAATCACAAAGAGAACAAAGCTTAGAAAGAAATCAAAAGTGTCTCAAATTGAACTCTACAATGCATCTTTTGTCCCTATTCTCCAGGCATTAGCTGTATTGTAATCGTATTTAATAATGATCCAAGCAAATAGAGCAGCAAGCTTATTTTAATACTCTAAAAAATTACAACATTGACAGATACCATCAATGGATGACTAAATTAGCATACATTAGATCAAGATTGACAATGATAAGCCAAGTGGTGGCTAGAGAAACTTTGGTGAACGCATTAAAATCTGGAATTTAAATTTGATGTGTTTCCAATTAACCTATTATATTCGCTTGAAAGCAAGTCCGCATTGGGTATAAAAGGTGCGTTCTAAGTCGCACTGATCTGCATTCGTCACCGTCACAATGAAGCGACTGACAATTCTACTGCTAGCAGGTAAGTCAACGAACTCTCACGAAATATTACAAAGCTAAAGGAACATGTGGTTTTGTTTCTTTCAGTGCTATTGCCTTGCGCCTACTGTGTAAACTCGTGGAAGCTAAATGGCCGTTTTTTGGGTTTTCAGAGGGAACCAGTAGCTCAGCCAAGTCCGAAACCGCCAAAACACGATAGAAACGACCTATACTATTATAGGCTTCTACCACCACCACAACCACCACCACAACCACCGTTTTACCATGGCGGTCCTTGCAAGTGCCCACGAGGTTTGCCCGGCCCTCCAGGCCCACCAGGAGTGAAAGGAAGACCAGGGGAAGACGGTTTGCCAGGCGATAAGGGTGACCCTGGACAACGCGGAGAACCAGGCGAACGTGGGGAGCATGGACCACTTGGCCCTCCTGGTCCCCCGGGAGTTTCCATCAAAACACGTCAAAATCCGACGTTTGTTATTCTACCTCCCAACGCGGACTCAGAATCATTACAAATTCCAGGTTCCGTTAATCCTATAAGGTTACGTCCTAAACCAGCAATCCGAACGGAACAAAATACGAATCACGGCTCCAATAAAATTGCGACTTTGAAGGGATCAACAAGAAAGAAAACCAACCAAATAAACAGGCGACCAATCTCCACAAATAAGACCTTACTTAAACGACCCATCTCTCAGCCACAGAAATTAAAAACAGAAAAGAATACTCATCAACCAGCCGAGAATCAAACAAAGCGAAAAGCTGCGGTGAAGACTAGCGCTAAAAAGAAACCCTCCACAAATAAAACAGTTGCGACTAAACATCAAAAGCCAGTCAATGCACAACACAACCCAAATCTGAAAAATTCTAGCGCTGTCGCCCTCAATTCAAGCGATTCGACTATAAACGTCCAAGTTACAGAGACATCAGCTATTCAAAATACAAAGGATGAAAAATATAATCAAATAACAAACGTACACAGTGTGTCAGAGAAGTTCGCAGCAGTTGACTCAACGTTGGACCCTACCCAGCAGGGAGCAATGGAGGCAACGATGAGTGGAAATGAAATAAAATTGGACATATCGCAAGCCACAGATGACAGCACTAGATTAACAACATCTGATCATACACAAAATGATCAAACGAAAACACAAAGCGTCGCTACGACACTAACTGATAAATCACATGCAACGCCAACAATTGTGGATCAAGAAAGTGATACAAAAGATTCCAGCATTGGACTAACAACATCTGATCATACACAAAATGATCAAGAAAACACACAAAGCGTCGCTACGACACTAACTGATAAATCAGATGCAACACCCACAGTTGGGGATCAAGAAAGTGATACAAAAGATTCCAGCGCTGGATTAACCACATCTGATCATACACAAAATGATGAAGCAAAAACACAAGGCGTCGCTATAACTACACTAACTGATAAATCAGATGCAGCACCCACAGTTGTGGATCAAGAAAGTGATACAAAAGATTCCAGCATTGAACTAACAACATCTGATCATACACAAAATGATCAAGAAAACACACAAAGCGTCGCTATAACTACACTAACTGATAAATCAGATGCAACACCCACAGTTGTGGATCAAGAAAGTGATACAAAAGATTCCAGCATTGAACTAACAACATCTGATCATACACAAAATGATGAAGCGAACACACAAAGCGTCGCTATAACTACACTAACTGATAAATCAGATGCAGCACCCACAGTTGTGGATCAAGAAAGTGATACAAAAGATTCCAGCACTGGACTAACAACATCTGATCATACACAAAATGATGAAGCAAAAACACAAAGCGTCGCTACAACTACACCAATTGATATATCCGATGCAGCACCCACAGTTGTGGATAAAGAAAGTGATACAAAAGATTCCAGCACTGGATTAACCACAACTGATCATTCACAAAATGATGAAGCAAAAGCACAAAGCGTCGCTACAACGACACTAACTGATAAATCAGATACAACACCAACAGTTGTGGATCCAGAAAGTGATTCAAAAGATTCCAGTAACTTGGAGACACAAGCTGCAATCGATAGTGCAGAAAATATACTTATGAAGAATATAACTGAGACTATAAAGACCTCCGAGCATAATAGAGATGATGCTCTACCAGTAGTTCAGTTGACAGCAGAGTCCTCTGAGATCACGAATGAGTCTTTCACAAATCAAACCACGAAGACTAACCCTGAAGTTCTTCAAGATACCAGCACTGAGACTATTTCAATAAGTACGCTTATAACAAACTAACATACTTCGATTGAGAACTATAATTTTAAAATGTATTTATTAAATTAATTGCTAAGTTAATATTCGTTTTTATACCACCTACCGAATCACAACATATATTATCCAAATTTATTCGCTTGAATTTACTTGATTAATGATGAATTCCCATGAACTTCGACTAAGCATGATCGTTAATGACTTCCACGCCCTTTTCTGATTCCTATTTAAAAAAGAGAGTTCAAAAAGTAATGTTTAGGTTTAATAATTCAAAGCCAGTCTCTATAACGTCTGGTGAACCCCTTTGTAGCCACGTTCACTCATTTAATTTATGATCTCCCCAACATATGTCGATGACGTAAAACTTGTTTTATCTTTCCATCTCCATTGAATTGATTTTAGCTGCTGCTTGAATTCGTTAAATGTTGCTTAGCGGGGAGAGATGGCCTGCACTTAGTAGGCCCATTAAACCAGAGAGGGTTAATTTTTCCTGAACCACTGAACACTATGGAAAGTACAAATTTGAGCTGAGAACTCTAGCTCGAATACCTCAAAGAGATTAAGTAAAAGGATTGACCCCTTGTGTTTAGTTTTCTCCTACTAAAAGCGGGGCAGAGGCAGAGAAGATGGGGTATGGTATCGTCTCCACCTCTTCCTTATATTTACAACTTCTACAAAAGTCATGGTCGGCGATACCTAGGGTGCTGCATATTTACCGTCAGGGTTCCTACTAGAAGTGATATGTGTTCTCTTTGCTAGAAGAGTGTTTTAGTACGTTTAATATTAAAAGTCGGTATATGTGTTGAAGTTGTTGGTTTGGAATTCGATAGACTTAAGTACTATCAGGCTATTAATTTATATAAATTATACAAGCTGCAAGGGTATATAAACTTCGGTCGAGCCGAAGTTAGCTTTCCTCTATTTTTTTTTTTACTTGCGATGTAGTGGATAAGTTGAAGTTCGTATATTATACATTTAGTTCCTTCTTCAGTCTTCTCGTGCAGATGTACTCGGGCTTGGAGAACACGGATCTTGTGTAGGTGCTTTGTATCTGCAATACCAAATACCTGCAAGCCGTATCTTCATTTGGATGCAATGATTGCTTTGTATATATGTACCAGAGAATTGCAAAACGTACCAGAAACGTATACGCATACGTATAGTTTCAAATGCGTCAATGCTTCAATGCGTATCCAGTCGAAAAACGTATGCGTACTTCAATACGCATTTTTAAAAAATACGTATACATAGTTAATGGATGTTTTAGCCAAACTTATTTAACATGCTATAATAATTTGCGGCCGATGTTTAAATGCTATAATATATATATAGGCAACTTCCAGAAACAGTTCACCAAAACCAAACAATTTAAAAGTGGTAAAAAACACTCTATTTTCTCATATTTTCATAGGGAAAGAATTAAATTGAACTAATGTAAGTCAATCTTTAATTTATTCATAATCCGTTTGAAAATGCTCGGTTTTACTGCCGCGATAGCGCAATTTTTCTCATTTTGACATTAATCTTGCATATTTTTTTTGATAAAACTTTTGCTATCTTAAATCTTTCTGAGGGTACACAGGCTAAAAAAAGAATGCACTCGAAACCATAAAAACCATGTGATTGCAATTAACTGTAAGTTTTGTTTTGCATTATAATATAAATCACATTAATCAAAATTATGGAAAAATGTAGCGTGCGTCACAAAGGATTCACGTCCATTGATAAAAACTGACAAAATATTTTTGGTGGAAATTTTTTTTTGATGATCCTCTAACATTTATCTTTCTTTTAGGCCCAATTTCTCAATGTCCGGTTAGTCAAACTTACCGGCAGGTTAGCCGAATTTGCGTGTCTCATGCTGTCTTTGACGAGAACCGAGCGGCAAAGTTAACCGCTGCCTCATGATGGGGTCAAATTTTAACCTGCCGGCAAGTTGCGATAGAATTATCGATATTTTTATCGATCGACAAACAGCTGTGCCCAAAATTTGTATTGTTTACTTTGTCAATTGCCAAAACAAAATGTTTATAAATAAACAAATTTGGA
Source organism: Lordiphosa magnipectinata (assembly GCA_037044535.1). NCBI lineage: Eukaryota > Metazoa > Arthropoda > Insecta > Diptera > Drosophilidae > Lordiphosa > Lordiphosa magnipectinata. The sequence continues at coordinate 23,031 of JBAMBO010003693.1, forward strand.
AAATAATGGAAATGGAAGATTCAAGCGGTAAGACAAGAAGACACAGGCGCGGCGATGTGGAACTTTCTGTTCAGTAGAATAGCAGCCGCCGCATTGATGGCAAATGTTTTGAGCGCCCCGCCGTCTGCAAAATCGAAGGACCTACCTGGTCAATAGCACCACCAATTGCCTCATACGATGTGGTATACCGATAGTGCTCTAACCGCTGATACGTGTGCACCATAATGAAAATGTTATCCACACGCACGGCCAGCACCAGGAACGGTATTACCACAATGGCCAACATGGTGGTGGTTATACCCACATAACCCAAGACGGAGCTACGAATAAATAATGCGAGAGAGTACAGGGAGAGTATTTATTATTTTCCTGATCTGGATGATGCCAAATTTGTTCAACGATTCAGGTTAACAAACTCAGTATGTCAAATAATTCTTTCTAGGATTAGAGATCAAATATCTTCTCTAAGTATCAGGTAAAACCTTAACTTCAGTTGTGATTCAATTTATTATGATTTGGATTGTTAACAGGAATCGTGGATTGTTGTCAGAGAGCAAACTTATGGTGGAACTGCGCTCTTATGCAATTGGCTTCTTCCTTATCATTGCAGGCGACAAGCAGGCACTGACTGATTGATTTGTGCTAAAATTTAAGAAGCCAATTAAATATTTTTAAAGCTTACATATCCTAAATAAAAACTTACCATCATTTTCAACCACATTTTCCAATCCTGTGGCTGAGCTTGGGATCATGCCACGAATTTTTTGGAAATAGACAAGACTCCAGCGGTGCTGGGAAAGCCGCCACAGTTCCAGAAGTCTCCCGCTCCTTAATTGCAAATTATTTTCTCGATGGTTTTTTTAAATTCTCGTACTTATCCCGTAAGTCTTTCCAAGGGCGATGAACTCCGGCATGGCGGCATACTGATCTCCAAGCCCAGGCCTTCTGCTTCCAGGTCTCCGCATCCAAAAATGGATTTGTTTGACTCTAAAAGTCTACAAGCGAATGTTCCTCAGCCGCAGAAAAGTTCTTCGCTCTTGGTCTTTTCGGTGTTTCACATAGATTTATCATCGCATGCAATTTTATTTAACTATTTTGCCAAATAATAACCAGCGACAAAAGCATTTAAAAATGCCAAAACAAACAGCTGTTTCGTCGACAGTGTCAGGTCACACTTTTGCAGCGATAGCAATTAAAGATCAGTTTTGTCAAGGCGACAATTAATCGCTATCGGGTGAACCTGCCGGTAAGTCTCGTTGAGAGAACCAAAAGGCTTAACCTCTGGTAATTCCGGCCGGCAAATTTGACCGGCCGGTACCTAACCGCAACTTTTGAGAAATTGAGCCTTAAAGTATTAGTCACACTTCAACTTTTAAAGTGACTTCCACTTTTTGTAGCGTGCGTCACAAAACTTTGTGATCAATTATTTCGCAACGGGTGATTACGGGAAATTAGACCGCGTGAATTAAGACCGCGGTCGGTGGTCTAATTGCATTCTGACTAAGGAATTTAGACCGCCATTGTGAGGAGCCGTTCCAGCCCTCACAAATATTTGAATTATAAGTAGCATTAAGACGAAGACACGAAGTCCAATCCTACCAGTGACCATACCAATAATACCCACTAGTTCACTAGTTCATTTTTGGCGGAAATGATCCACCTTCAGCACTGTCGGTGGCCATAGAACACACACCAACATACAAACAAGGCGAGCACGCGCATTCACATACAAACAGCAAGCCGGCTGGCAACTAACGGCATATACTCTCCGGCAGCGAACGGCACGCACTCTCTGGCAGCGGACCGCATACCTTCACACATACAAGTAGAGCCGGTCGACGGCGCAGCCGCAGCGGCCGAAACACGGAAAGGGAGACAACAACAGCGACATGCCTTCCCGTACTACGAGCGAAAGAGAGAGTGAGCAGTAGCAGACACACAAACAGAGCATCGATCACCAAATTAGGTCAGCCGCAGATTGTCGACTGAGTGCGAAGGGGGTAAGAATTTGGCAAGCAGAGCGAGCAGACGCGAATCGGGAAGCGGAAGCCGGGTCGGGAAAAAACCCGCGTAGTATTAAAAAATATTTTTTTCGCCCTCGACTAAAACAACAACGTGCCGTCCACCAGTTACGGGCTGTTTCGATCCCCCCCAAATCCGAAGGACACAGGGAAAACAGAGCTCCGGAGACTTGGATTATTGGTTGCCGACTCCTTACCCTTAACCTCCAACATTTTGAGCCATTTGATCCGGAGTAAGCTACTGACTGTGAGTTAGCGAGTTAGGGACCCAGTTGTGGTGCGGTTAAGATTTCCCAAAAGAGTAATAAAAGAAAACCAAATAAAAGAAAACTCAATAAAAGGAAAAAATATATAACTTGTTCAAATTGTGTGGTAGTTCTCGGCAAAGCTGGGTCAGATCCCGACTCCAACCGAGATCGGGAAAACAGATGCGGAAATCCGACCCGTGTGTAGGCATGACAGTGGTTGTAGTCTAGGGTGATCCGCTTCAACCTGTCGTGCCTGTGCAACGGTGTCTACGATTCCGCCCTTCTCGATCTCTGGCTGATAGGGTCTGGACCAGTCTCGAACCGACGTAGTGATGCGTCAAAAATTCCCTGTCCGCTAGCCCCCCTCTCACGAGTCTCGGCATTTACAAATGAAATTGTGAATGGCCCTGGGCGTGACCAAGCTACACCCCAGCCTAAGAAAAGCTCCTTTACACCATCACAAAATGAAATTAGACCGCGCGGTCTAGTTGTTCAATTTTTGTTGTTTGAACGGATTGTGGATAGATACTTTTAAACTCATTTAAAAAAAAAAAAAATAAGGTAAAGCTAACTTCGGCTCGACTGAAGTTTATATACCCTTATAGCTTCTTTAATTTATATAAATTAAGGTTTTAAATGTTTTTCGAGTTATTTCCCAAACTCAGCAATAGATGGCGCCAATATTTTGACCATTTGCTTGCCAGTTTTTAAATGGCAGCTCTACGATATATTCATCAGATTTGGATCAAACTCGTCAAAATTGTGCGGAAACCGATAATATTCATAACTGGGAAGCTTAAAGACGCTAGCATTGAAAACAAAAAAAGTTTTTCTCACTAGAACTACTTATGGCAGCTATATGCTATAGTCATCCGATTTGAATCAAACTTAGCAGAATTGTGTGGTAAGTAACAAGTTTGAGAGTGATAGTATTGAAAACAAAAAAGTTTTTCCTACTAAGACTTTTTCTCTGAACTAGCCTTTGGATGACAACTATACTTTATAGTTGTCCGATTTTCATCAAACTTGGTGGAATTATGTAAAATCATAGAAAACTGAAAAATTAGAGGTTTGGGGGCGTTTGCATTGAAAACAAAAAAGTTTTTCTCACTAAAACTAGTTTTTTGACCGATCGTTCCTATGGTAGCTATATGCTATACTCATCCGATCCGGCCGGTTCCGACAAATGTGCAGCGTATTTGTACCAAAACATACAAACATCTGGACAATTTTAATATACCCTCTACAAGGGTATAAAAATGTTGCATCCGGCACTTTTATACGTATAGAGAGCGCGCGGTCTAACTTCATTTTGTGATGGCGGTCTAAATTCATTTTACAGAATGAAATTACACCGCGTGGTCTAGTTTCATTTTGTGATGGCGGTCTAAATTCATTTTGAAGAATGAAATAAGGTCGCGCGGTCTAATTTCATTTTGTAATGGCGGTCTAAAATCATTTTGAAAAATGAAATACGGCCGCGCGGTCCAATTTCATTTGATGGTCGCGGCCTAAATTAATTTTGCAGAATGAAATTAGACCGCCTTGCAAAATGCCCCACGGCCTAAGTTCACGCGGTCTAATTTCACAGAGCCTTTCGCAAACTATTTTTAAATTATGTTTTATGCCATTCGAAAGTACACTTCAATCTCACTAAACACTGTGTATAAGTTGAAGGTATATCTTTGAAAAACAAAAATATGTTTATATTTTAATCCAAAAACGAGTACGAAAGTAGCGTTCTTCAAGCGGAAGTTGGCCATATAAAACTAATAGCAATAATAATAGTAATAAAGTATTGTCGAGCTTACTGTTCACGCAAATACCAAGGATAAGTTTTGGCTAAAATTAACTCATAACAAGATAAACTAACTAACTAAGTATATTGCTAAGTAAAACCAAAAAAAAATTGAACAAAGTAACTTAGATTTCCTATAGAAATTTCGAAGTACGCATAAATGAAGTAAAAATGAAGCATTTTGAAAATGCCTACTGCTCAGTTTGAGTACGTATTTAGTGCGTACTTTTCATAGTGCTTCAGCGTACGTATGTGTATTTCAACTTTTGCGTCTACGTACTACGCGTACTCAGTTTTTTTCTGATGCGTAGTGCGCGTATGCGTAGCCTACTATTTCTAATGCGTATGCGTACATATGCGTATTTCAAAAAAAATGCGTAGTATGCATTAATGACTATGCATTGCAGTTCTCTGACCTTGTATGTACCTTGTTCTTCAATGACAATTTGTTTCTGCTGTTCAGCAGCCACCCCAATCGAACAGCTCCTCTATAGAGCGACTTTGTGAGCTGATTTATTTAAATAAATAAAACGAGAAAGGAAAGCCAACTTCGTCTGTGCCAATGTTTTAATACACTCGAAAAAGTTCGCTTCAAAGGCTAGCGAGACCAAACTTTGCAGACCAGTTTGAAACAAGGCTGCAAGCCGGTCCGGATCCGAACCCCTAAGAACCGTTTCTGTTCGGGTTTTTTGGGTCCGACGAACCGGACCATGAACCGAAAACCTAATATTTTCGACTTCTCGAACTTGAACCCGAATCGGACCACTTTTTCGAAAAATTAGGTTCGGTTCACAACATTAAGGGCCGTTTTCTCATGTTCCTGTTTTTGCTTAAATCGAAATCCTCCTAGATTTTGCAACTAGGTGGTTTTTGTGTAATTGGTTGTCTCATTTAGGTTGATTATCAATTTGGGCATTTGCGCTACAGTCACACCGACAGCTGCTATGTCGCCAATTTTAAAAAATAACGCAAGCATTTTACGGAGGAGTACAAGGATTTTCTTTCGGAAAAACTTGGTACTATGATGGGAGATTTAGCAATAGGTCTAAAGGAAAGTCCACACAGGCAAATAATTTGGACAAATTTTCATGTAAGCTTTTCAGCCATATTTGATAAAATTATTTGCGTATGAAAACATAATTTTAGTTTTAAATCCTGTAAAATCTTCAATCATGACGGTTTTAATCAAAATTTTGCCAAATTATTTGCTACTTAATGATGATTAATGATTAATGATCTAAAGAGTACTTAAATAAAATTTTATTGGCAACAGAATCGAAGATTTCAAATAAATGTAGATTAACAGATTAACACATTTTTTTCAAATTATTGCGCAACGATTGCGGCATAAGAATATACGAGTTAATTATTTTCTTCCATTTGTCATACTTTGTACAGTTTTCTATACAAAAATTTAAAATTTCTTCATCTCCCAGAGATGCATCCAGATATTGTTCTTCTCTTTTTAAAATATGCAATGAGATTGAGAGAAGCAACTTCATTTGGATCGGATCGATATTTAAGCCAGTTGTGCTGAAAAATTTTTTTTTGGTTAAAGTAAATAGAAATTAATTCTAGTCAGCTTACATATATTCGAGATAACCTTCAATGATTATTCCAATTACGTTGAACATAATGATATAAGTATCTGTCTTATATAATAAAGGTGTTTCCATAAAAATGTACTCGGATGTGCTCAAAATTACTTTAGTAGCATGATGTAAGAATCCTGAAAATATACCAAGGAACTCATAAATAGTGTTAATATTAGATGTAAATCATCTGTAATTGTGGTGCATGCACTTAACGTATTACAGACGTAAGGAAACATGAAAAATTAATAATTTTAAAAAAACGAGAAAGGAAAGCTAACTTCGTCTGTGCCGAAGCTCTAATACACTTGAAAAAGCTCTCTCCAAAGGTTACAGACTTCGAGCATATAGCTTCAAGCTCGATAGCTTCAAAACTGAGGGACTAGTTCGCGTAGAAACAGACGGACGGACAAAATTCATCGGAGATGATTCCTTCTATGCGTTGAAAACTCCTGGTCCAAATTATAATACACTTTTCAAGTGTATAAAAAGTATTACTGAAATCTTTATCGTAAGACTGTGCATAGCTTCTCGACGATTCAACAGCTTAGACCAGTGGCGTATGAAGGGAGTTTAACCACAGAATAAAAAACATACATTGTATAATCTTTGGTCTCAATCACCGCCCTAACTCGCGCGATTTAAAAAAAAACGAGAAGGCCAAGCTAACTTCGGCACAGACGAAGATAACCTCAGACTACGACCAAATTTCGCGAATCTTTTTGACAACATATCAAATTAACAATCGCAGAGTTTAAGAAAGATAAAATTTAAAACATAAAAGTTTTAATCACTAAAACTCATTTTCCGACCGATCGGCCCTATAGCAGCATTAAGATATAGTCACCCGATTTCGACCAAATTTTGCGAATATATTTGAAAGCATATAGAATTACATAGTAATCAGTGAGTTTAAGGACGCTAACATTAAAAAGAAAAAAAATTTCTTACTAAGAACCATTTTCGACCGATCGGTCCTATGGCAACCCTAAGATATAGTCACCCGATATCGATAAACTTTATCAAATTAGTTTGAAAGCGTTTAATATTAAGAATCACCGACCTTAAGAACGATTTACTTGAAAACAAAAAAGTTTTTTTAATAAGACCCATTTTCCGACCGATCGGTCGTATGGAAGCTATAAGATATAGTCAACCGATTTTGACCAAAGTTTGCAAATCTGTTTGAAATCATATAATATTAATAATGGACGAGTTTGAGGACGCTGACATTTTTTGACCGATGGTTCTTATGCCAGCTATAAGATATAGGCAACCGATCTGGTCGGTTCCGACATATTAGTAGCGTGCAGTAAAAAGAAGACTCTGTGCAAAATTTCAGTACGATAGCTTTAAAATTGAGAGACTAGTTTGCGTAGAAACAGACAGACTCAGCTCGTCGCCCTGATAAAGAATATATATAGTTTCTGGGGTCGGAAATGACCTGGGAAAAATTATAATACCCTTTGCAAGGGTACAAAAACGTGCTTTAAACTTTACCTCTAATGGGTGTTGAGGATAAAAGTTCACAACAGTTTAAAATTATATTTTTTTTTAGACATAATTAAAATAAAACTGCCGACTTTTTTGCATGATAATTCTTCATAATTCTTCTTCTTCGCGGTTCATCGAGGAAATTTTTTTATGGAATTTTTGGAGCAGATTGGTATACTAGAGAATTACCAATTTTTCATTAACAGACACAGATCGCAAATATATGACAAAAGATTATATTCTTCTAACTCCGCTATTTTTTGACTGATTTTTATGAAAATTTGAGAGATTCCACTGTTTACGAAAATAAAAAAATTAAATGACCCTTTTCTTCTGAAACTATTTTTGAAAAATGTATTATAATTTTGCACAGAAGTGTGCAACGCATAGGAGTCATCTCCGACCACATAAAGTATATATAATATATTCTTCATCAGTTTTGGTTTGCAAGATAATTGCTGTCGAGCGTGACAAGAAGTGAAACTTTTTTAGAAATGCCCATGCGGTGGTGTAATATTTTTATTATGGGGCACACGTATCAGCGGTTAGATCACTACCGGTATACCACATCGCATGAGGCAATTGGTGGTGCCATTGGCTATGTGGGTCCTTCGATTTTGCAGACAGCGTGCAGTGAGTTTACCTGCTTTGCCATTGGTGCCATTTCGGATATGCCGGCGTGGCGGTCAAAAAATTTGCCATGAATGCTGCTATTCTGCTGAACAGAAAGTTCCACATCGCCGCGCCTGTGTCTTCTTGTCTCACCGCCTGAATCTTCCATTTCCATTGCGTGGATGTAAGAAATTTGTTTAATTATAAACATTTTGTTTTGGCAATTGACAAAATAAACAATACAAATTTTGGACACAGCTGTTTGTCGATCGATAAAAATATCGATAATTCAATCGCAACTTGCCGGTAGGTTAAAATTTGACCCCATCATGAGGCAGCGGTTAACTTTGCCGCTCGGTTCTTGCCAAAGACAGCATGAGAAACTCAAATTCGTCTAACCTGTTGGTAAGTTTGACTAACCGGACATTCAGAAATTGGGTCTTAATGTGCTATATGAATTCAGTCAGAAAATGGGCAGCACTTTTATAGTGTTTGGGCAGCTCTTTTTATAGTGTTTAAGACGGCAGGGCTGTTTATTTGTGGAATTTCAGGCTATTGTATTTTGTTTTTGTTAAAGCATGGTACGGAGACGCTGACAATTGTTTGATAATTTCCAGAGCCGCTCTGACAATGTAGTCTGACCAGGCAACAGCCAGAAATCAGCTGTTGTGTGTATAAAAAATATGCGGGCTAATTCAAATAAAATAAAAAAGTGTATAAAATTGAAAATGGAAGTCACTTGGGGGATTCAGCTGTCTGTGCTAATGCCATGGTCTATTTCATGGAAGCATATTGTGTGGGGGGTAGAAGCTGTGCCCTTTATTTTGGGCTGCGGGAGCAGAACTTGGCCACTGAGACATACTGCTATAACGACAACCCAAAACGCATCCGGAGACTAAAACGGCTGGGCCGCTTATTAAACCAGAGGTAATATTCATAGCCACAGCCAGCTCCATAGACTGGAGGCGGATCATACTCTCCGGGCGTATTAGAGGAGGAAAAACTAGGTGAATACGGATTTAAAGGTGGCTGGTAGGTGGCCGCAACAGTAGCTACGGAAGCTACCACTACTATAATGGACTGTGGAGACTTGAAGGGATTAGGGTTGCTGTGTCTCGGGTGGTGTGCATACATTGGGCCAATGGCATACCGGGAGAAGCATACAGCGAAGGATTCTCCGCCACAAGTGATGCAGCTGCCGGTATCGAAATGCGTTTTATTGGCCAGATTCCATAAAATTGGTTGCGACTCGACCACTTTGATAAGCTCCACTTGTTTATCCACCTCTCAGTTGACCAAATAATTGTAGTTTTGTTTTTTGGTCTTCTTTGCTTTAATTTTTTAAATTTTGTGCTTAATTCTCAAAGGTACCTCTGACAATTATCAAACAAGTTTCATAATTTCCAGACCCTCTTCGACAATTTATCAGCTGTTTTCAAAAATACGAATTGGCAGGTCCATGCAAATTGTCAGAGCGAATTGTTGGTTGCTCCGTACTCGCTCTGACAATGCGCTCTGACAATTTTCGTGAGCGGATTTCCTGAGCTATGTAATTAGATGGGCTGCGCAAAAACTGTCAGCGTCTCCGTACCACGCTTAAACTGTCAAAAATTTCTCAGTTCAACAATTCCGTAGGGAATCACAAAAAAATACATTTAAAGAATACTGGAAGAAAATAAATTAAAGTAAACATACCATTTATAGCAAGAAACTTTGCAAATTTAATGAGTCCAAGCAAACGTAGCTCGTGTCCTTCTGCAAAATGCATCGTTAAAAAATTATTGTATATTCCATACAAAAAAAATAAATCGCGTTGATCCTCTGTAAAAAAAAATTAAAACAAAAAACATTATGAGCATTTGTACAAGTCTAAAAATACATTTGAAAAATGTATTACAATTGTGCAATTACAAGTTTGCAACGCAATGAAGGAATCATCTCCAACCAAAAAAAGTATACACTGCTCGCCACTTGAATAGGACACCTCTAAAGTCGATTTTCTATAGTTTATTGCTGCTAAACCAAGCCATCTAGGAAAATAATTTTTGTTTTCTTAAAGTTTATATAAATGTAGTAACTAGACGAAAATTACAAAATTATTCAAAAGTTGTAAGTATACAAAAAACATTGTTAACCAATAAGTAACAAATTTTGGAGTCTTCATTTTGCACCACTTGAATAGGAAACTTTATCTAAAAACCATTTAAGAATATTTCAATCCTTTTCAAATAACAATATTACTTAAATAAGAAATTACTAACATGTTTTTAAACCAAAAAAAGTTTTTAATAGTGTGTTGAGCCTCCTTTTTTCTCCAAAACCTCACACATTCGGTCTGGAAGGGATGCATACAATTTTCCCAAATAATTCAACGAAATCGAGCCCCATGCTAATTTGATAGCTGCAATTAGTTCGGGAACGCTCGAATATTGCTGACCTGATCCATATACTTCACGTGTTAGCCATCCCCACACATTCTCAATGATATTCAAGTCCGGTGAATAGGGTGGCCAGTTTAATAACTCCACGTTTTGGCTCGCTATATACGATTTAACAATCCGGGCCGTATGTATAGGGGCATTATCATGTTGATAAATCCATTTTAGATTTGCAAAAAGAGTTTGGAAGTGTGGAAAGGCCTCTTTCAATATACCATTATAACACAACGCATTCATGGTGGTTGGAATAAATTTAAGCTCACAGGTGCCATAATAGGAAATGGCCCCCCATACCATAATACCTCCAGCACTTCTGTGCAACTTATCAAGATGGTGTGGTTCTTTTCGAAGATCATGAAAATAGTAGCTGAACCCATCGGGGCCCTCTAAATTAAACTTTTTTTCGTCCGAAAAGACAACACGTTGCCACTCCGAAGTCCAGGTGACATGTGCGCGCGCGAAATGAAGGCGTTGTAACTTCCGAGCAGGGTTAAGAGGTGGCTTCTTCTTGATTTTTAGTCTCTTCAGGTGTGTAGCATTATTAATAACACGACGCATGGTTGTCAAACTTGCTTTAACGTTGCATTTTTCCCTTATCTTGGCCAAAGAGTCGTGCGAATTGGAAGCTTCTCTTAATATAAGTCGCTTGTGCGCGATGGTAAGCACACTGTGGGTGCGGCCCTTCATGTTTTTACCATAATTAGCCTCATTATTTAAAAAATTTGTTATGGCGTGGCGGCTCCTGTCGACTTTTTTTTGCTATTTTGGCAATAGAAAGGCCAGAATCCTTGTAAGCTTGGATTTTTCCTTTCTCCGACTCAGATAATGAAGTGCCACGCCCCATTTTAATTTTTTTAAATTTTATATACACTTCAATTAAAGCAAAAAGTTTAAGTAAACCAAAATTTGTGTGCACATGTCAACGATACCGACCAAATAAAATGCATGTTCTATTCAAGTGGCGCAAAAATTCCATTGAATTTTTGCGAATGCTCACATAAAGTGCAAACAACTTTATAACGGTTCTATTCCAAAACTTGGAATATACCAGAAAGAGCGAAGAATGCTTGCACAAAGATAATATGCAAAAAATACCGTTATTCTACCATTTCGTTTTCGAGTTACGAGCAGTTTTAAAGAGAGCATACAGGGTGTCCTATTCAAGTGGCGAGCAGTGTATATATTTTTTGAGCGAGCCTTTTCAAGTGTCTTTGCTTTATTGTTTTATATACATTTAACAATTTATTTCAAGATGGAAGACAGCCGGAGAGCACGCGGAATATATTTTTTGTATTTAAATTTTTTTGGGTGTTTGACTACTTTTTCAAACATTATACATATATCCCAAATAATCTACGGTTAATTAAATTTTTGTTAAATTTTTTTTCAACGCGGTATGAGATTTTTACACTTGGGTAGTTATCCAGTAATACAAGTAATCCAAATTCTTAACGAAGAAAACCAGACTAAAAACAAAAGAAGAAAAAATGCAACATATTCGTGTTATGAATGATTGGTCACTCTCAAAAAGTTGTCAAAGGCAGGTTTTTGACTATTTTTCAAATATTATGCACAAATCATTGAGCGCGTTCACCAGCATAAATCGACGAAAAAAAATCGACTATTTTTGTTAGATTTTGCTGGTGAACAGGCATGATGTGCAAACATGATTGCTAATTTTCATGATTGTGTTAGATGTGAATACATCAAAGAAATAGTTTGTTGGAATTGCTTGATTGTGATTTGTTATCGATAGCACACAGCTGTCAGTTGTAAACCAACAAGTAATTTTGTCAAGGCAAATTCAAAATGAATGTGGAAACCTCTTTGTTATTAATAAATGAATTGGCAGAGGACGTGGATTCGCAAGTAGCTCACGGAAATTCGTGCAAGGCCCTGAAGTCTTTACTGGTTGTTGCGGAGGAGGGAAACTTGAAAAGCCGCCTCTTCAAAAAGAAGCAGCCCCTCGTACTCAATTGTTGTGACAGTACAAAAATATAGATTGGACAAATTCAAGGAGTATTTCATGATATCCTGTGCGTCGTTAAGGACTCTCAGCTCATTGCCCATTAAATACTTTATTAAAATGAACATTTGCAGACCCTTCTTTGCGTTGCCCTGGATGAACTAATAGCGAAAGTAACTCTTAATAAAACCCAGCGTTATGTAATTTGGCTGCTGGCAAAACACAGGAGTTCTTCATATTACTAAATGACCGTGTTGATATAGGAAAAAGATCTGGCCATCAGACATTCTCGCAGGGATTACAACAAATATTAAATGGCTAACAAAGTTTTGAGGAAAATTCAAGGCGATTCTAGGAGCAGTTGCTGCTATTAAAGACGGTCATATAAATTTAACAGTCTGTTCTAAATTTTATTTAGCTATTAGTTGGCAAAAATTCAAAACTTCCGCCAACAAAAATATATCGATGACTCTGTTGCCTTAAAATTCTATAAAACACGTTCACCAGCAGCCAAACACTTTTTTGTTGATTGATGATTTATGCTAGATGATTGGTGTGTGCTGGTGAACGCGCTCATTATAAACTGTCGGCAATGCCTTTAATAATTTTTTACCAATGTTTCTGGCAATCAGGGGTTTTCTTTCCACATCAACTGCTGCAGAATAACGCTTGAATCGAGATCGATTATCCAATCCGGGAAAGGGAATTCTGGATAACATGAAGGAGTTTAAAATATATTAATCCCTTACAAATTATCTTTTGATCATCAGAACAAAACATCTGAAGTGAGGATAGGTCCAGCAGGAGTGATTTGGAGGCTTCTACGTCTGGTATCTCTTTTGAAAATTGCGCTCACTCCATCTCACGTTTCTTTACATTCAAGCCAAAATCATTTTCTTTTTTTCATTTTCATTTTTCCGAGGCGATATATCGGAAATCGAATATTTTTAGGTGATATTTTTCTGTGATAGTTTTATTTTAGCGTTCGGTCACACTGTTGCGCATAACTGTTCTTGTGCTCTGGACATGTAAAGCAAAATGTTTAAAAGTTATTTATTCTAGATTCGCCATTGGGAGAATCGATTTAATATAATGTGACTTAGATTTGTATTTTGTATTTATTGAGTATGATCTTCCTAATACTACAGGTACAGAGACTTATTAATTGTTGTATTAGTCACAAAAATGAGAATCACTAGCTTAAACATATTACAAACATAAATCAGACGGTGTAAAGAACAAAAAAATTTACATATTTTAACTTCTTCTAACAGAGGGTGATAAAACTAATTTTATGGTGCAGATGTTGCTTCTAACTGAATTCTAAATTGTGGCGCGCTTCTTATTGTTCTAAGACTGTTGGGAAGCTCATTCTCAGGCCTAACAGCATGCACAAAGAAGTGCTTATCTGAACATGCCAATCGATTTTTAATAATTTTAATGCTATTAGATCGCCGTGAAGCAGCAAAGTCAATTTTATCATATAGGTATGCTGGCTCGGCAGTCATTATAATTCTGTGAAGTTGTGTTAAGACTCTAAGTTTGACCCAAGATTGCATAGACATTCCAAAGATGTTATCGAATGAAAAGCGACCTTTAGCCTCTTTTAACTTGCTGCGCTGCAGTTTCCAAACAATTCAACTCCATAAAACAGAGATGGTATTAAATATGCTTTTGCCATTAGCAGTTGTAGGCTGGTCGGAATCAGAGTTTGGGTCAAGTACAATTGCCTAAGCATACCATAAGTTCCGCCTGAAGTTTTATTTATGTGTTCTTGCCATGATAGGGTGCTGGTTAATGTTATGCCCAGGTTGTCCGCTATGTCGACATACTCAATTTCGTTGTTAGCAATCTGGATCTTTTGTAGTCTACTATTATTAATAATTTTTTCTGTAAATGAGCATACATTTGGTTTTTGTAGGGTTTAATGTAGGAATGTGGAAAATATTATCGATATATCGATATTTTTGCCCAAAATTACCAATACCATTATCAGATATTTTTCCGAGGCGATATATCGAAAATCGAATATTTTTAGGTGATATTTTTCTGTGATATTTTTATTTTAGCGTCCGGTCACACTGTTGCGCATAACTGTTTCTTGTGCTCTGGACATGTAAAGCAAAATGTTTAAAAGTTATTTTATTAAAGTTGACGCACAGAAATCGCAGTGCAAACTGTGCAATAAAGTTGTAAAGACCAGTGCCAACTTATCTAATGTACAGGCACAGTTAAAAGTAAAACGCAGAGATGCTTGGCTGAAATACAGCCCACCTTTAAAAAAGGTAAATGTAAGTTTTTTAACGTTGTTTACCCTGGATCGGGACGCCATTAGGTTCTGGATGGAAGAGAAAGACGCATTGCCAGTGCTTTCTGACTTGGCATTGTCATATCTTCTTACACCGGGAAGCTCCGTGCCATCGGAACGCTTGGCTTCGGCTATAAAAAGTGTGGTTTCTGACACCAGAAGCCGAATGACCGATGAGCACATAGCTCAACGGGTCTTTCTAAAATCTTTGTCTAAGCATTATTGGTAAAATCAGAAGTTCTTACGTTTCGTAGATTTAAATGAATAAGTTTTTTTTTTTTTTGCTTTGTAGTTCGAATGCTCTATTTTGAAAGATTATGAATTTAAAAAGTAAACACTTCTTTCGTTCCATAAATTAAAATTCATGACTAAGTTTGCAGAACTTCTTATGTTAAAAATGAAATAAAAACTAAATATCTTTTGATAATTTGTTCATTGTTAAGATCGAAAATATCCATATCGTTTTTTTTACACCAAAATATTTATATCGAAATGATACTTTTCTATATCGTCAAAAATATCAATATAGATGTTTTAGAAATATTCGACAACCCTAGTTTAATGATAGACCATTATTTTTGACCAAGCGTTAATAACAGGCATCTCACTATTTGATACGTTGACACACTCAGTAATATTACATGGACCTGTTTCATTCACCTGTTCCACTATAATCGGGTCTACTAAATGAAAAGCGGACGTCTTGTGAACAGAACGACTAACTTTTTCGGAAAAACTGTTAACTATTCATAATATTTGGAAAAAAGTCTAACACCGAAATTTTAATATATCAAAAATATTAATCCCGGTCTCAGGCTGTCTTGGAAATAAATTGTACATATAAATAAAATGTACATAAAAATACTTTCAATAACTCTGATAGTCTCATATTTATACTCTGTACCGAAGGTACATAGAGTATATTAAGTTTGTGTAAAAGTATGTAAAAGGGAGAAGGAATCATTTCCGACCCTATAAAGTATATATATTCTTGATCAGCATCAACAGCCGAGTCGATATAGCCATGTCCGTCTGTCTGTCTGTCTGTCCGTCCGTCCGTATGAACGAAGAGATCTCAGAGATGGTAAGAGATAGAGGTTTGACATGTATGGGACATATATTTCTTATACTTGCAGGCAGATCAAGTTTATTTTCAATTTTTGCCACGCCCCCTCGCGCCCTCGCAATTTGGAAACGTCATATCTCCTACAGTTTTGATGATAGATGGTTCGTATTTTCTAGAGATATCTAGTACTCAAAATAATTTATCGATTAGCCGAAGGAATGATAAAGATCAGATGAACGATACTCAAGTTATGAGCAAAAAACGGTCAGTTAACACCCCCTACCCACCCCACCCATAAACTAAGCATTGCGTTCAGCAGCAGCAATCTTAGTGAGAGAGAGAGAGAGATAGAGAGAGAGAGAGAGAGAGAGAGAAAGAGACTTAGAGAGCGCACTGCGTTGTGCGTTGTGTGTTAACTGGCCGTTTGACTCGTGACCAAATGCGAGCTGCGACATTAAGGGTGCAGAGTATGTTATAGTCGGGCTTGACCGACTTTCTTTCTTGTTTTTTTTTTCGAAAAGTTCAAGTGAAAATAAAAAAAAGTTTTTGAAAATTTTATGGTTTCCGGCTAATTTTGACAACTATTGACGATGGGGGGAAAAAATGTTGTCATCTATTACAGTACCTCAAAATAACAGACATTAAGAGATGTTTTTTTTTTTTTAAAGGCGGTTAGCCGATTTGAAATGGAATATCTCGTACTTATATTTATTGAAATTTTTTAAATGCCAAACTTGCAATTTTCTTTTCATTTCTCTAGCCAAATGACATAATGATTGAAAACGCAAAAATATTTCGATTTACTTTTAACAGAACACGAATAAATTTTACTTTTATGAAAGTGGAATTGAGTGCAAGGCTGATAGCAATTCGATCCCGGTAGTTCCGACCACATGATTTACGTGCAATAAAAAAAATTGCCAATGGGTTATAAATGTTACAAGAGGGACTACCTTAACTACAGGTATATTGACAGAGAAGTTTGAAGAAACATACCTTGAATTTGGGATTCCTTGCTAGATATTTCAGTCTCCAGATTTGATAAGTATGCCAATAATCCGCTATAATCAGTATTACATTTTAAGCACTTTCCATGGGATAGTGTAACTTCCAAGCGATTTTTACATAATGAACAAATGATCTAAAATAATATATCAGCAGTTATCAAATTATTATTATAACGTATAAATTTCCCAGTACCAACCAAAGTTTATATACCGTTTACGATCCTAAAAGTTTTCTAGTTTTTTGAGAATATAATAATGTGAAAATTAAATCAATTTATAGCAATTGAATAAAATCAAATTAAAACTAAAAAATTCAAATTCCCAACCAAAGACTTATCTCTCAAATGACGTCACAGACTCACAAAGTTATGCGCATGTGATAGTGGGCAAGTGATTTCACTACCATTTATTCATTTTATCATGGAAATGGCTGGTTCTTTAAAAAGAAGAACATACAGTACTTGTACTCGACGCCTTTGTGAAATGGATGCTATCCCCGCAATTTGTAGATAGATTTTTCGAACCTTAGGTTTATAGAGTAAGCAGCATTATTTATCTATCCATCAAGTTTAAAAACGATCAGATGAGCGAAAGTCTAGTTATCAGCAAATCAATTAATTTGGAAAAAAAACCGCAGTCGTTAACCGGCGGCAGCGGCGATAGTCTGCACGTTGGTAAATACTGAGTATATTAAAGTCAGACTTGACCGACTTTTCACTTGCTTGCAATTACTTACAGTAGCCTTTCGAAGCTCGGACATACCACATCCTATCCCAGCACATATGCCGCAACATTCATGGCAAAATGTCGGACTGCTACTCTGATGTAGATCACCAACAGTGTCGTTACCAACAGTGAGCTCTTCGCCAGCATCTAAATTTGAGGTTGCTATGCCTACGTATACACCATTGGAAAATGTTCTGTGAAATGTAGAAAATGTTTTTGTAATCGTTTGGTGTTCAGTCAACATCAACTGACCTTATTTGAACGTTTTTCTTCTTAGTTGAATGCCGAAATGAATTCCACAAACAGCAAAGTGAGAATTTCTCTTGACGTAAAAATCCGTCGATATTTGCAAGATGAAAGTATTCATCCACAAACTGGTGGAAATATTTGGTAGCATTCCTAACGAGCTCACATCGCTTTGAAGTATTCATCTTTAACAGAGATTGCTCAATTCTTTCCAAAGAAGTTTCTTCCAAGTTGATTAAATCAACAACTGATTCGACTTTATCACGAGTCAGACATGAATATATTATTTTATGCATATATTCAGACATTGCGCTATTCGCCAGCCAGTCACTAGTTGCAGTCCAGCGTTTCTCATCCCTCGCAAGCCTTTCACTCAAAGCATTCAACCAATTTAGGAAATCGGAATGATCATTGAAGCCGTAATAGCTAAAGGCATTAACATTCATAAGTTGAGACAACTCTGGCGCTGGCTTCTTTGCACCACTATCCTTTGTCCGACATATGCCGGTTGAATAAAGTAGCCGCTCCCGTAGAAATTTTATGGTTAAGTGCGCACTTAAGCGAATTAGCAAAGCGCCAAAGAAATTTATCAGTTCCTGTTTCGTAAGATAAAACAGCTTAAAGTATGACTCCTTTATATTTGTATCATTGTAGATAAAAACTGCCAGTCGGAAAGCAGTGACAACCAGTTCGCGCCATTTTGCCGCGGATATCAGCTTGTAGTCGGGTTGCACACACAAGAACTCTCCAAGAATGGTATTTCGAGCATAATCGTCATGCCTGATACTCTCGACAATGAAATTCCACGCCGAACGGGTGTTTGTTATAATGCTGTTGAGAGAAACATTGCAGATGGCAAGTCAATTATATCAAGAATGTACGTACCCACCCTCCAGCGAGAACTCAGATGAGAGTTTTTTCACATACTTTGCAACATGAATAAAAGCTCGAAACAACAATTTCGCTTCTAGCATTGGTATTATGCCAAGTTTGTATCCATGGCATTCATTTCTGTGCTCAATCTTGTCCTTGTCCATGCATGTCTTTGAGCAGTAGGCCATGTACCGGCAATCCGGGCAGGTATATAGCAGATCCTGATGCACTCCACACAGCTCACAGTTTACAAAAGGTGCACTAAATTGAAAAAAAGTAGGGGTGTCTACCAAAACGATTTCACCCTTGGAAATAGACCGATTTGCAAATACTCCAGCAATCTGGTCAATCGATTCTTTCCTGGAAGATAGAATTTATTTAATGTCAAATTCAATTTAATATTGTTTTAAGAACGGAAGATATGATATATTATATTTATGGGTACCAATACCCGTTACTCAAAGAGTTAATGTGCAAGTTCGTGCAAATGTATGCAATAGGTAGAAATAAGCATCTCCGACCCAATAAAGTGTATATATCCTTGATGAACATCAATAGGCGAGTCGATATCGTCCTGTCCGTCTATTTGGTCTGCTCTCCATTCAAAATTATTGTGTGAGATTTTTATACTCGTTACTCGTAGAGTAAAAAGGGTATACTAAAGTCGTGCAATAAATACATACATACAGGCAAAAGGAATCAGAGAGCAGTAGAGCACACATACTGCTGGTTCCGAGATAAAGCCAATCAAAAAGCGATTCGCACGCGACAAAAAATGGAAGTGGTGTTTTTGGCCATCAATATAAAAGCAAAACTCAGCGAGGTCTGCCAAAACCATTTAGCGCGACTAATTTTAAAATGTTGTTGAATAATTTATCTGAATAATAGAATTTATTTGATCCAAACATTTTTTTAATTTTTTTTATTTCAAAATAAAATGTGATTCGATACGTGACATTCGAACGCGACACTTTTTTCCATCATTTTATTTATGTGGTTTCTGTATTATGCGAAGACAAAAATTTCCGATTAATTGTAATCACATAGTTTCTTATGCACTCTTTTATAACCCTTTGTACCCTCAGAAAGATTTTAGATAGCAAAAGTAAGTGCAATCTATAGGCACTTTTATCAAAAAATGTGCAATATTTATGTCCAAATTAGAAAATTCGCGCTATCCCAGCCGTGAAACCGAATATTTCGAAGTGGGTTATGATTAAATGTAAAATTAGCTTACATTACTTCAATTTAATTGTTTCCCTTTGAAAATTTGATAAAACAGAGTGTTTTTAAGCACTTTTAATTTTTTTGTCTTCATGGACCTTGTGGTGGAAATGAATATTCTTGATCAGCATCATCAGCCGAGTCGATATAGCCATGTCCGTCTGTCCGTCCGTCTGTATGAATACCTAGATCTCAGAGACTAGAAGAGCTAGAGGAACCAAATTGGAAATGTAGACTCCTATAGTCTGCACGCAGATCAAGTTTATTTAAAATTTTAAGATATGGATCTTAAATTTAAAACGTACATTTATAATTGCAATATCTATAAGTCCTGAAATTTTCATCATGATCGGATGTTACATACCCGAGTTAAAAAAATGTTGCATACTTTTCGGCTGTCCCACCTCAGGTACGCAGGAAGGCTATTGTAATATTAAACATTTCTCTCCATGAGTAACGGGTATAACGAAGTCGCTCTCGTTACTTAACTTCTCGATATTTTACAACTGCGTATAGGGGTTTATTATTTAAATTTGTAATTATAAATCTTACTTCTCTTATTGACTAAGATTTTGCATTGAATGCCTATTGTGCGAATTATGAAAGAGAATTTCCATTTTTTTGTAGATCAAAATTTGATCGATAATGAAAAGAAGGAGTTAGTGGAGTGTAGATCATCAAGATTCAATTTATGTATTATGTACCCCCCACAACATACACCAATGTATTCTGTTAACTCCTATATCTCGTAAAAACGAGATGTGTCAAGGTGCGAGAACTGCTGTGACTCATAGGCAAAGTTCACAATTATACTGAAAACCCAACCAATTCACTCCATTGGCTTCTACGTTTGTTTCGTCGATTAAAATATCTGTATTCTTGGCTTTACATGAAAACTAATTAACATTGAACCGAATCATATTACTACAATTACAAGGACATCGCAAATCTACATTGATTTTACAAATTTTAGCATCTTTTATCGATTTCATATCCATTGTACTTAAAATGCATAGATAATAGATAAATGTAATAGGTTATAAAGACCCACTTTAGTTCTAATCGAACCAAAAACATTTTCCAGCTTGCATGTTCTGCTTTCATTCCTAACGAAAGTAATATTGATCGTATGCAGCCATAATCGTCTCCTTTCTAGGTCTACATTTGAAGGAGACTTCACCACAGACTAGGATATCTAGACTGAACTATGGAGCAATAAGAATTGCCTCATCGCTCTCACTTACGCTCTCTGGCTACATGTGGCAATATGTCCGTCTCGCTCTAATCACTGTGATTTCCTATGTGGCACTATAAAGTATGAAAGAAGCTTGGTCCTGGCCCTCCTTTGGTGGTGCTGTTTGAGCCAATTTTACAATTTACCATAAAGTATCT
Organism: Lordiphosa magnipectinata; assembly: GCA_037044535.1. Lineage (NCBI taxonomy): Eukaryota > Metazoa > Arthropoda > Insecta > Diptera > Drosophilidae > Lordiphosa > Lordiphosa magnipectinata. The sequence goes on from JBAMBO010003693.1 coordinate 44,042, forward strand.
AAACAATGTATATAAGGTACTATAGCTTAAACCAGGCAATATTGAGAGGCAGCGCAAATTTTATCTCTAATACTCATTGCACCACGACTGAACTACTGCTTAGACAGAATGAATATAAGTTACTCTAGCTTAAACCAGGCAAAATTGAGAGGCAGCGCAAATTTGATCTCTAATACTCATTGCTCCATGACTGAACGACTGCATAGACAGAATATCTAGACTGAAAAATTATTCAGTCGACACCGCTTCTGTCAGAAATTAGTCAGCTGTCCGCTCTCACTTACGCTCTCTGGATACATTGGGGAATATGTCCGTCTCGCTGTAACCACTGTTTCCTATGTGGCACTATAAGTATCTTTTCGGGCACTAGAAGTATCTCGTTGGGGACACCGCTTCTGCCAGAAATTAGTCAGCTGTTCGCTCTTACACTTACATTTGGGAATATGTCCGTTTCGCTCTAAACGCTGTGATTTCCTACTGGCACTAAAAAGTATCCAAATAATGTATATATGGACACTTTGTATTAGATAGCTGCACGAGGGATTCCGGCATCGTATGATTACAGGTAATATGTAATCATTTTTGAGTATTACAATGCGTATTAGGTCGTTTGTATGATTACGAGAATTTCTGATTACTACTCGTGAGTATTTTCCAAGTACTACTCGTATATATTGAACTATCAATGTAAGGACACTCTACTGTCTCTTGCTTTCGCTCTTCAGTTTCATGGTACACTTGCTTCTGGCTAAAAAGTTTACAGTAGTACAACTTGAGTATGGTAGGTTGTATAGCATCACACATTTTTTGGATTGTAACCAACAAGAACTAAGTAAGCAACACAAAGTATTGGACAAAAATATGGATGTTTCCAAATGTGAAAAACGAGGCGATGCCTATGATTCTACGATGCGACGATGTGAACTATAATATAATGTAATCATACTCTTTCATACTCGTACTCGGCGAGTAGTAACATGTTACTATTTTACTTTCTCGTGCAGCTCTCTACTATGTATATAAGGGCACTATAACCACTTCAAATTAAGAGGCAGAGCAAATTTTATCTCTAATACTCATTCTCCATGCCCTGTTATACTAAGTTTTTTCACCATTCAACTGGTACCCCAACGAGAAGGCCAAGCTAACTTCGTCTGTACCGAAGTTTTTGTACCCTTGCAAATGCTGTTTTTAAAATGTCAGAGTTAAAGAACGCTTACATAAAAATCAAAAATTCCCAAAACAAACGCTGAGTTTAAGAACGATAAAATTGAAAACAAAAAAGTTTTTCTCACCAAGACCCTCTTTTTGACCAATGGTTCCTATGGCAGCTATAAGATATAGTCATCCGATCTGGTCAGTTCCGACATACTAGCGGCGTGCAGTAGAAAGAAGACTCTGTCAAGCCCGACTATAATATTATAATACAGCCAAGGAGTCTCGCGGTTATGGTGCATAATTTTTTTTTACGCTCATCTCTAAGTTTTTGGGGAATGTTAACTGGCCGTTTTTTGCTCACAACTTGAGTATCGTTCATCCAATCTTTATCATTTCTTTGGCAAATCGATAAATAATGCTAATTACTATCTTCTGAAACCACTAACATCAAAACTGTGGGAGATATGACCTTCTTCCAAATAGCGGTGGCGGGAGGAGACAAAGGAAAATAAACTTGATCTGCCTGCAAGTATAAGAAATATATGTACCATACATACTCTAGGATCTGTGCGTCCATACAGACGGACATGGCTATATCGACTCGGCCGTTGATGCTGATCAGGAATATATTTACTTTAGAGGGCCGGAAATGATTCCTTCTTCCTGTTACATACTTTTGCACATATTTTATATACTCTGTGTACCTTTGGTACAGAGTATTACAACCGTTATCAGCGAGTCTCGATCGCGCAAAATGTACCTGTTGCGCACTCTGTATGTGCGTCTTGCAGACGCCGTCACATAATCTTACAAATTACAAATGTGCCCTTAGCAAATCAATATTGTAATCCAGACTTACATGTAATCGCAAGCTTTGGAAGCCAATGAAACTCCAGCAAATGACAAGGGATTGATCTTGCCCCTTTCTTTTATTGTAAACTGTAAATTCTTTGAATCTTGATTTATTTCTTCTTTGAATGTATTTAAAACCAATAAAAGTTTATGAAGATCTGAAAAGAATAAAAAAATAACTATTAATTAAACTGGAAAATATATATGTATATAAGGGGGTGGGGGGTCGATTTGTATGGGTGCAAAATGCTAAAATGAAATCTTCGAAAAATTCTAAGCCAATTTCACCAAGAAACCATAGGTCTAAAATAAATTCCTAGTCCGCTCAAATTGACCTCAAAGGATTTAACGATTTTGTCTATTCCAAATGGACTGGAAAAAATGATTTCTTTTTTTTCTACTTACAAATTGCACTTTTACGAAGAAAATAAGGTGTTGTTGAAGGTGTTTTTTTATTATTTATTTATTTTGTTTCTAAATTTTCTGTCACCTTATGTAAATTTGGCAACTTAATTTAGATTGTGTAGATATCCTCATAACTTATCTGTTTATGTAAGCTTGAATTCAGGTGTAATGTGTCTGATTATGGGCGAGTTGTTTTGTGATGATATAAAATATGTTTGGTGTCAAGTTTTTTGAATCAAATGCAGTTGCTAAGTTAGTATATTTGTCTGTTGGGAAGTTCCCTAGGGAAAAGTTTTTTGAGGCGTCGTCTTATTCTACTTCCTGCTTTCTTTCGTCTGCAAAGGAGTCTTCTGGCTAGTGTGTTGGGGTGACTTCTTAGTCTCTCCACGTAATCACCTGCCTGTTTATTGATTACGTCACCAATCTTGGGTACACTGAGGTCACTCTCCAAATGTCTTGTACTCATATACCCGATAGTCCACGCAGATACCTTGACTGAAGGACACAGAGCTTTCTCAGATGGGATTTCGCAGCTATACCATATACTTGGATCCCATATCTCCAGGCAGGTGCTATAACAGCTTTTTATATATGCACCTTATTTCGGAGTGAGAGCTTGTTTCTGCTAGAGAGAAGCCATCCCACTTTCTTTACTCTGCCATATAGTGACCTTACAAGCGCGTTGACATGGGTTCCGAATGTAAGGCGCTTGTCCAGATTTATTCCCAAGTATTTATGGTAAGGTAAGTGACGTAAAAGCTGATTGTTGAAGAATACGCCTGGACACTCATCATGACGAAGTGTATATGTTACACTGACACATTTAGCTAGGTTAAGCTCAATGTTCCATCGTTTCGCCCATCTGCTGAATCAATACAAATATTGTTGGACGACATCATGGATACATGAGTCTAGCGCCATAATAGCTGTATCGTCAGCAAATGTTGAAATGAGCAAGTCTTGGGGGTCTTTAATGGGTATTGTTCTTCCGGTAGGCATATCACAAGTGTAGAGAGAGTAGAGAGTTGGTCCAAGGACACTTCCTTGAGGCACACAACCCCTTCCAATACTACCGAGAAGGTCCTGTCTGATAGAAAGCTTCTCACAAGGGTGTATAGTTGAGGCGGTAATATTTTTTTACCTTACATAGTAGTCCAGCATGCCACACTCTATCAAAAGCCTGCCTTATGTACAGGTAGACCGCAATCGCGTACTCCTTAGCATGGAATCCGTCGAGAATGAAATTTGTGACCCAATTCAGCTGCTCAGGGGTTCCGTGTGACTTTCTAAACCCGAACTGAAAAGGAGGTATTCTGCCACGCACTCCATTGATTGCTATGATTCGGGCTAGAATACACCTCTCGAAAAAATATACTGGTCGGCACAATTATTTTGACAAAAAAAATTTCATACTAAACCATTATAGCTTTTAAACAAGAAATTTTTGGAAATTTTTATCGGATACTCGTATAAAAAGAAGCCTTTAATAAAACATAATTATTACACTATCCGATACAGGTCAGGGTTCTTTATAGCCCTGTCTACCCTTGGTATACCAGCTAAGTACGTTCAACTTTGCATGATGGGCTTAGCGGTAAACTAGGACAAGACTAAATATCTAGTATCCACGCACAAAAAGTCTGCGCGTCTTGGACAATCTGTTACAATTGGAGAGTTTAAATTTAAGGTTGTAAAGGACTTTGGGTGTACCGAAAAAAATCGAAGCATTTTTGGGAATCTGTAAAGACGTTCTGTGTGCAGCGGTTCCCAAAAATTGGGAACACTTTTTTGGCGTTCTAAGTCAGAAATAGATTTCTTAACGTTTATCTTTCCCACTATTTAGTTTAACTTTACAAACGCCTCTATCTAGGTACAGCCGGAATCTTTCATCTGTTATAAAAAATAATCTCGACCTACAAAGTGAGCAAAGAGATACAGACAAGTTTTTGGAACCACTAAAAAGGTTAAGTCAACAAGTGAATATGTCAATAGCAAAGTCTGCTGATGATGGCAGATGTATATTGCTTCGATAACCTTAACATTCGAGTTTATCAGCCATGTTCTTATTTTCACTTTCGTAAAACTTTTGCGATTTAAAACCGTTTTTTGAAACAAATTTGTACTCAAAGTTGAACAATTTTTGCGAAATCGAAAATGTGAGCATGGCGCATACCCCTTTTTGTAATGCTGGTTACAAGTACAGTAAAGCGTATTAGGAATCATCACTGTTATAAGCTCAAAGCAATGTACTTTTTATTGCTTTATTATAATAATTATAATTATCACATCGACAAAATCAATTTGAAAGAATGATTTAATTAGATCAGAAATTTTGCCTGATGTTGATGTTGAGAGTGATAGGGGTATTTCCAAGTTGTCTGCAATTCCTAAAGCTTTTGAGTGAATTATGACATCGCAATTGCAACATTTATGTAGTTTCATTATTTCACCCTGTCAACAACCTGTCTCTTGATTCATGGATTAAACTTAGAACTCTAATTTTTGTCCATAAAATCATTGTTACTCGTGAACCTCAGTATTTATATGAAAAATTCGAATTCGCCTCATCCGCGGGAACTAATAATTTAATTTGCCCAAGATTAAACCTGGCCAGTTCAGAAAAACATTTCTATGTCTTTGCTGCTCGCTGTTGGAACCAGCTCCCACATCTTAAAAATCTCATCGATTGAAATGATCTAATCATATTACTATTTTCAAAATAAGCTGCACTGTAAACTTAAATTTTATTGATATCTACCCTATTAGTTATTAAGCTAAGATACATTTTATTTTGACCAACCTCCCCGAATTACATTTTGTGACCAATACTACAATTATCAAGACAAGCTCTTGTTGTATTGGGAAATAATTAAACAAACAAACAAACAAAACATGCATTTGTGAAGCGTAGATCTACTTCCACTATTTTATTAGAGCTTACATCATTAGTGATCTAAGGGTTCTTATGTAAGATGCAAACTGACGTCATTTGTACTGAATTTGGTAAGGCTTTTGATTCTGTTAATCACTCCTTGCAGCTTCATAAACTGAGTTTAGTTGGTTTTCCAACTAACCTTCTTATTTGGATCTCTGATTACATAAGTTCTAGAACACTAAAAGTTTTATTTTGTAATTCATATTCTAAACTAATCCAGGTTACCTCTGGAGTACCCCAAGGTAGTCACTAGGGTCCATTGCTTTTAACTCTCAGTTTCACTCACTCTCGTGTGCCTGTGTACGCCGATGATGTGAAACTATGTTTAACATATAATGATTTAGTTTCACGCTATAATTTGCAAGCTGACTTGGATGCATTTCAGTCCTGGTGTAAAGATAATCTATTCAACGTTAACAGTTCCAAGTGTAAGGTTCTGACATTTTACAGAAGTTTGCCACAATTCTTCACTTATATGCTTGATAATGATCTAGCAGAAATTCTTGATCTCTGACTTAAACTTAACTCTCATGTTACTGCTACTGTTTGTAAGGCCAGGAGTGTTATTGGGTTTATTAAGCGCTGGTCGAAGGAATTTGATGATCCCTATACGACAAAGATTTTATACACTTGTCTTGTCCGTCCGATTCTAGAGTACGGATCATGAGTGTAGTCTCCGCAATATTCGACCCATCAAAATAGAATTGAATCTGTGCAAAAGCAGTTTTTATTGATTGCTCTTCGTGGTTTAAGCTGGAATCCTGAGGTCCGTTTACTATCGTACTCTAGTAGACTTCTTTTGTTGAACCTTCCCTTCCTTATTAACTTATATTATTCTTTATACATATACTAATTAATGGTGAAATCGACTCATCTGAGTTGGCCAAATTATCCTCAACATTCCAATTCGACCGACTCGTAATTTTATACCCCTATCACTGAATCGTTGTACTACTAACTATGGCTTGCATGAACCGATTCGTGTCCTCTGTGTTGATTACAATTAACTCTACCGAATAATTAACTCGCTAGCTTCTCTTCCTGATTTAAAAATTACTATTTTAACTGGGCTGCAATTTTGCCTGGGGTTCGCGCGTAACAAGCCTCGGCTTGGTGACGCATGGGTCACTTGAACGTACTACTGATTGTACGTCAACGTCCATCCTATGGAGTCCATAGTGGACTCAATCGATAGTGCTATCGATTGTTTTCCCAACACTATTCCAAACGCTACAGCCAAAGGTACTTTAATCTTTAAATATTTTTAGACAGTTCTTATATGAACTTGCATCTAGTTTAATAAGGATTTCTTTTATGGTACATAAATTATTATTCAGCTTACCGCTCTTTTCATCAATTGGTGGCAACCGTTCTGTGAATAATTAATAGTTTATATTTACAATTATTTTTAACTTTAAATAAGCACTGTTTTACCCAATTTCTGATTTAGATGTTGAAAACCAAGCTTAGCTGCATCGAGGTTCCTCATCATATACATAATCAAGCACAACAGACTTTCTGCAAATAGAGTTCCTTCAACTGTCTTATGCTCTGGGTCTAAATCCATATACCAATTAAGGTCACTGCAAGCTAGCTAAAAAAAAAAATGGAAACAATTTGATTTAAGAGAGGCGGAGGCGGCAATACAGAATATGAATATGTATATCTGTTCAAGCTTACCGGATATTTACGTTTTTGAAAATAATGCAAGCTTCGAGTCAAAATCGCATCGTTAAAAGCGGTAGAACTGTAGCATGGCGCACGACATATTAATTTGTTTAAAAGTTGAAGACCCTACATAAAAAAACGATAAAAATGAGAGCAATTAAAATAAAAAATAGAGTCGATCTTAAAATCAGTAAAACAAATTTTTAGTGAGAAAGTTGAGAAATCGCGATAAAGCAAGTTTTTTGATTGGAAAATAAAGTAACTTTAAAATATTTTTCAAAATTTCCTGAATTTAGTCAAAGTTACATCTGGCTAGCTTAAGGTCTATGGTTGAGTATAATTCTTTATAAACAACACAAATCAACAAATATTAATTACAACATTTTGGAATAGCAATCGGGTATGTCCGAACAACGATCGCTGTTTCGAGAAAAACCGAATTCTCTCATCAGCGGACTTGTTTTGCTGTTCACACTTTAAACAATCATACCAGTTAGTATTTAAGCCTCTTTCAATCGACGAATAAAGACATAGGAAAGCCAAAATTTGGGATGCGAATTTACAACATTGAAATTCCCATGTCTTTACTCGCCGATTAAAAGAGTCTTAAATACTAACTGATAGGTTTGTATACTAGCTGTATACCCGGCGTCCCCCGGGTCCTTTGCATTAATTTCGAGATGTAAATAATTTCTGATATGTGGACTTGAATCAGTTTTGAACTGATTCAGCCGGCTGGTTCGGCTTACTTTGTAGTACCAGCCTACACATCAACAATTCTTAAACAATTTCTAAGAAAGGTTTCTGAAGCAAGGCGGTAAACCTCTGAAATTCTGGAAAAGGTTCGACTTGAAAAAAGTTAGGCTTGGCCCTTGAGGCTGTAAGTCGAAATTTTTTTTTAGATTAGCCCGATCAATACAAGTATGGTAGTGTATATTCCAGGGACCGAAAAGAAGTCCTATTTCATTATTTTTGATCTAAAAAATCATTGGTAAAGAATAATCGGACAAACGTTTGGAATATACCAAAATGATCCTTAACTAAAGGATCCAACTTTAATGTTTGGAATTTGAGAATTAGCGTGACCCATTGAGCCGAAACAAAGCCGCTTTTTGGTAGCTCCAGTGGCTGAAAACTTGTGTGAACCACTGAACCGATCCAGTCCGAATTCTCGTTCGGGTTGCACATTTGCGCAAAGTATCTTAAAACCAAAAATGCACAAACTTTTTTTTTGTGAAATGACATATTCTGTTTCTGTGCTCACCATTTTATGATTTTGTTGCAAATCCGTTTGAATTTGTAAATCAACCTCACCAATTCAACTTGTAATCAATTAAAATGCCCAAAATGAGTGATAAAAACACTCGATTAATTCAAAAATGCCCAAGAGATTTGCCATCAAACTGTTTTGCAATACATATTTACATAGCAGGCACGCGGCCATCTATCAAATCTTCATGTTAATCTAAACTCATTAAATTTTTTTCAAATTTCCCCGAGTGGTCCGTATGATCTTCACCTCCTATTTTCACGTCGATATACCAGTCTTTGTGTCAATCTAAGCTTATATAAGAATTTCGCAAATGTTTAAATTTCTTTAAACCGATTGACCGACAGATCTTATTTACCTGTCTTTAATTGCCAACTATTCAATGTTCATGATAATCTGAACTAATCATAAAATTTTGTATATATCCGAATTTTTGGACCGCTTGATGTTGAACCGTCAATTTACCCGCAAATTTTGACCTGTTCAATCTACGGCTCTTATTTACCAACGCCAGCGCTTTCGTAAATACTCAAATGAAAATTGACAAATTTGTATGTTTTTGTTTTAAGCCGCAGAAGTGCAGGCCATAGCCGTTGCGACCGGTGCTACCCATCATAATTGTTTTCCATATAACTTGACTATCGTATATCCGATCCTTATTATTCTTTTGTCAAATCGGTAAATAATACTGCCAACTAATTATGCGTAAAAGGTACGAACCATTTATCTACAAAACTGTGGAAAATATGACGTTTTTTACAAATTGAGGGGGAGTGGCAAAAATTGAAAATAATCTTAATGCCAGTATAAGAAGCTTATGTTTCATACATCTTAAAACTCTATCTCTTACCATATCTGGATATTTTCGTTCATACGGACAGACAGAAATGGCTATATCGACTCGGCTGTTGATGCTGATCAAGAATACATCGACCCCTGTTCGCGAAAACATCGTATGTTCCAACAATCCAATTTTACAGAAGAGGGATTTTTCTACTTTTCGATGCGGTGGCTGGCAACATCTCTACCAATCTTCAGATGTGCAACAATTATCAACTTATTTAATTAAACTTATAACTATTTTTGCGAAAACAACTGCTAATTTCGCTAAAAACTTATTTTTGCCACACAAAATTTATTAAGTGCTTCGTCAAGTTTCTCACTTACGTTAATTTGAAAATATTTCAAATTGTACAAAATATATAAAAACAAAATAAAAATAGTATTATTTTATGATAGAACAATAAAAAATTAAATATTAAGGTTTTTATTTCAAGTACATGAATGTATTAATAAGATTATATTAAAGGAAAGTTTTAATTGATCATATTTTACGCCTATTTGGAAAAAACAAATTCTGTAGAATTTAGTAAGACCAATTGCTTAAGTAATTACATTATACTATAGTATAGTCAGGCAACCCGTGGAAAAAGTAGTACTAGAAGGCTTAAGCACACCTGCGAAAGTGTCTTTTAGAGTAATCGAACAGTCTCACCTGGCGAAAGTTCGTCAGCCTAAAGTTCGAAAAAACCATATTATAGTTCAATTGAATCTGTATTTTTTAAAATTTAATTTTACGGGGAAGTTATGAATTCGCCAATTTCAGTTTTGAAAGTCGGTATGCACCATTTCGATGGAGTCGTGGCCCGATGGGTTGGTGCTAGGAAAAATGGTGCACCATTCACTAGGTGCCAAAATGGTACGATTTCGCACAAAAGATTGAATTTTGCTTTGCACGGAGGCAACTGGCATCTAGAGATTTCCAGGACACCCCTGATCAAATCGATTATCTATTGCAGCCAGGGCTTAATACCGGAACCGGAACCGTTAACCGAAATAAACCGTTTCAAATCACGCACGTTTGAGAACCGAAAACCGTTTACCATTATTAATGGAACCGATAGCCCGGAACGAAACCGAAACATTGGTTCCGGTACAGTTTCTGGTTTTTTTACCTTTGCAGAGCGCATCGTAGTTTTGGTCAGGAAGCAAAAATATTTGCTGTCGGCAGCATTTGCTCCAGTTTTGCGGCTGCAGATAGCGATTTCCTTCTGCACCGGAAAGTGTGGGACACAGTTCGCGAACCAGCGGAGGTGGCCACAACTAAACTTAAAGATGTAAATGTACCGTATCGAAACCGAAAACTAAAATAGAACCTTTAACCGAAACATACATCCGGAACCGAAATTCGTTTCGGGATTAAGCCCTGATTTCAGCCATTATTTTTGAAACACCGGTCACCTAGCTCGAAGCTAAGTTTACCTACGTTATTTTGTGTATATGGGGTTTAGCGACCTGTTTTTGATTTTAGTCAATGTTACAACTGGCTAGCTTACTTAAGGTCTTTGGAAAAAAAATGAAAATGGAAAAATACAAAATGGGCTTTTATGGGCACTCAACTGAATAGGTTTGACTTTTTTTAGGTTTGAAACGTTGTATCTCTGTAACAAGCACTCCGATTAAAGCGAAATAAATTTTGATGTATAAAGAAATCAGTCATTTGTGAAATAGCAAAGTTTCTGTTCTGTTAGTTTTGTTTTTATATCATTTTTATTATTTTTTCAAAAACATAACAAAAATTCACCATTTTTTTTTGGGCTCAACTGAATAGGTTTGACCACTAAAACTATTAAACAAAAGTATATAAAGCAAAATTTTCAAATAATAAAGGAAACTGTTTTTGCATTAATTAGTATTTGGTATGCCCACCCTTGTTCTTAATAATTTCAAACATACGGTTTGGTAAGGAATCATAATATTTTTCAATTTCTATGTATGTGGGGTTTGGTGACCTGTTTTTGATTTTAGTCAATGTTACAACTGGCTAGCTCAAGGTCTTCTTTGGTTGATTATAAGCCTTTTTATAACCAACACAAACCAACAGATATTAATTACAACATTTTGGAATAGCAATTGGGTATGTCCGTACAACGATCGCTGTTTCGAGAATAACCAAATTCTTATATTAATTACAACATTTTGGAATAGCAATTGGGTATGTCCGTACAACGATCGCTGTTTCGAGAATAACCAAATTCTTTGTTCTTTTGGAGCACAGTCTTGCACACATTTGCGTTCATCTTCGAGGTGACAAAGTGGAGCTCGCATGTTCCATAAAAAACATTCTTCCTTTCGCATATCGTGGAAATAGTAATTATAGCCATCCGGTCCATCGAGGATAAACTTCTTTTCGTCGGAGAAGGCCACCGTCTTCCACTCCTTGTTCCACATGTGTACTCGGGCAAATCGTTGTCGTGCTTCCTTACGAGCATCATTCAGAGGTGGTATTTTTTTTTATTTTCAATCTCTTCAAGTGTTTGGAGCTTCGAATAATTCGTTTTACCTAGCATTTACGCCGCATTCTTCCCTAATTTTACCAGCAGAAAGGTGGGAATTTAGGGCAGTTCGTAGGATAAGTCGCCTCTCGTTTGCTGTTGTTGCATATTTTTTTCCTCCTTTCATTTGTTTTTCCATAGTCTGCTTCATTACGGAGAAAATTACCCACAACGTTTTGACATCGACCGATTTTCTTGGCTATTTCATAGTGTTTTAAGCCAGATTCAATATAGCCTTTTATTTGACCTTTTTCAAAATCGGTTACAAAAACTGATAGCAGTTGCTTTAAACTTTGGAATACAAAAGAATTCAACTCTTTCCAATCACGCAGTCAATCAAAAAGTAAAGTCAAAAGTGTCAAACCTATTCAGTGGAGCCAAAAAAAATTAAAATTTTTTGTTATGTTTATGAAAAAATAATAAAAATTATATAAAAACAAAACTAGCAGAACAGAAACTTTGCTATTTCACAAATGACTGATTTCTTTATACAACAAAATTTTGTTCGCTTAAATCGGAGTGCTTGTTACAGAGATACAACGTTTCAAACCTAAAAAAAAAGTCGAAACTATTCAGTTGAGCGGCAGTGTATATATGTAGTATTGGAGGTTTGCTGGTCAGGGCTCCGAGTGCCCCTGAGCTTGGGCTACCCTCTGCGCCCCTCTCTGAGCTACCACTCAGCACAAGTACTTACTCTCTCGTTTATGGTAGCCCTGTTAATTTTCAATCTTAATTACATGCAAACATACATATGTATGTATGTAGATACTTATTTACGTGTGCATTTACAGACACTTTACCTTATGTGAGGTTTTCGTAACGGTGGATTTCATATATTCATCGGCAATGCTTAGTAAATTTTTAGAATTTTCCTGCAGGTTCCCCAAAACGGCATCACTTTCCTTTTTCATAATTTTTATGAAAAGTTCCGTTTCTCTGAAATGACAGTGAATTTTACAAAATTTAACTCTTCATGCTTATGTACTTACATACATACATACATATGTACACTGTACATATGTGTGTATGTATGAACATGCTACTTAATTCATGGATGTACGTTTATGCCTTACATTAGATTTCGGGGGCACATCACTTTTTCCATAGTTTTAATTTCGGAGTCTCCCGAAAACGACTCCGGCAGTAAGTACAATAGTATGTTATGCATAGTTGTGATTTTTATGATTTTAATATTTCCGTTCGTTTCTCTTCTAGCTTTTCCACATACAAGTACTTCGCGGCGAATGTCCAGTGTTGGGCAACGTATGTTTTTTGTTTTTTGGGCCTAGTGATGGAAATATCATATGTGTAGGGATGGCGAAACGTTCACGAATGAATCACAGTGACTCATTTGGCGAGTGCACAAAGTCCAATCACGTATGATGAAGAGACAATATTTCATTATTTTTAATACGAAAATAAATTTAATTCGGTCAACTAGCCTCCTTTGTAGTGTGGTGTGTTCCTGTTTTAAAGTTATGTGCAAACATAACGAGACCTAGAGCCGGCAAAAACTTAAAGGTTTAAAATAAAGTTATTTAAACATTAAAATTAAATTCTTGTAATAATTCTGTCAGTTCCTAACAACCAAAACAAATAGCCCATATTATTTCTGGACGAATTTTTTATTTGTGCGTTCACCACCAAAGAAATGTTACGTCATTTCTTGATATGAAACGAATTGAAGAATTATAATAATAATAATAATATAATATAATTTTGCCTTTCATATCTGTCATTTTTTAAAAACGACGACATTCGCCCCGATAGAATATCGTTTATTTTTAATACAGTACTCGTTAATGCCAATAATATATTGATTTGAATCGAAAAATTAAGCGCAATTTTGTTTAATATGTAAATTAATTAAAAAAAAGTTGTGTATTCATCTTTCTGCTGATAATTCAGAACAATGACAGTGGTTCGTCCTGTGGATTTGCGTTCCTGACAGATGTGTCTTTTGTTTGCTAAATATTCCAAAAAGTTCAAGTGAGTTTGATAGTGGCGCCTGTTATTTAAATCAAAACGTTCAGCTGTTTTTGTCAACGTGGCATTGTGAATTTCAAAAAGATTTAGATTTGTCATTAAGACCCAAAATTTTAAGAAATGAAAATGACAAGAAATTATGCCACTGGAAAGTGGCACACTACATTAATTTACCACACATAACGCTGTTTGGAAAACGATTATGAAACTGCCGAGCGTCAAAATGAAGAACATCGGGGGTGTCACGGAAATCTCTTCTAACCCAAAACCAATTCTCGATGTCCCGGAAATTACAGGTGCACCAGTGACGTGAACTTGAACGTGTCACGGTGTGTCACGACGAATCACGATGAGATCGTGAGCAAACACAGAGTTTGGTGCGTGAGCATCCGTGAGCCGTGCGTGCTGCGTGAGTGAACTGAAGTCAAACATCGTGAATGCAGTATTCACAAAATCTTTAAAACTCAGTTTTCCTGTAGAAAATTTATCTTGATTTTTGGAATTTTTGTAAATTTTATCGTATCTTCAATATTTAAGAACGCTTTCCATGCAAGTGCTAAACTTTCCAAACTTATACTACAAAGTTGTCCCATCAAACTTGGTGGAATTTTGTGAAAGCATAGAAAACTTTTAAATACGAGGTTTGGGGACTTTTGTTTTGAAAACAAAAAGTTTTTCTCACTAAAACAACATTTTCGACCACTGGTTTCAATGACAGCTATATGCTATAGTTATCCGAACTGGCCGGTTCCGACAAATGTGCAGAGTTTGGTTAAGATAGCTTTAAAACTGACGGAGGAGATAGCATAGAAACAGACGGACATGGCTATATCAACTCAGCTCGTCATGCTGATCAAGAATATATATACTTTATGTGGTCAGAGGAGATGTTTCCTTCTATGCGTTACAAACATCTCGACAATTTTAATATACCCTCTACAAGGGTATAAATATGGAACTATTTCTAAAATAATGAATGAAATATAAATTGAACGTTTTATCTTTTAAGTGTTGGAAAAAAGCACCTTATTAAACTAATCAATTTTTTAATAATTTTTTAAGTTGATTCATTTTTATCGTGAGTGATGATTCGTTACGCCTCCTTAAATCGTGCCTGAATCATGAGTGACGCGGTACGCTCCAAATATTATGTGCGTGAATTTTTGTGCGTGCTACATTGTTATTTCGTAAGTCGTTCGTGACGTGAAACAAAACACGCTCACGCGCGCACCTCTACCAGAAATCTCTTGCTGTTGGTTTCAGCTCATTCGTTTTTTGTTAGGAGACTTAACAAAATTCATCACCAAAACAATTTTTATAAGCAAAATTAATTTTGGAAATGTAAACAACATTATTACTCTGGATTGGTTGGATCATGATACAACCATAGTAGGTATGGCGCTCTCTCAGTGCTGCCTCAGCTCGGGTCATTTTAGTTGAATGTGCTTATGTCACTTGAAACGCTAGGTTGTGTCCGCGCATGTAATTTTTTTGTTGTTTTGGTTTTGCTTTTAGGGCAGAGTTCCCCAGCGATAACCCCTGGGGCACGAACATACTCGCCAATTCGCACCAAATGCTTGCCGAAGTCATGCATCACTGTGTGTTAGAGAGAGACACAGTCACATTTTCGCGCTCTCTGCTTGGGGAACCCTGATTTAGGGGTTGTTTTTTCGATCAAAGTGAGCTTGTTGCTTTTGTTGATGCTGCCGTTGTATATAAAACTTCAAATTGTTGTTTTGTTGTTGCTGCAATGCAAATAAAATGTTTACATACTTAATTGTTGTTTTTCCCTTCTACACACACATGGTACATTTCTGTGTGTTTGACGTTTGCGCTTGCTCTCGCTCTCTCCCGCTCTCTGGCGCTCTGAGATCAGGTCATTTTCGGCTCTGAGCGCCATACCTATTATGGTTGCATCATGGGTTGGATCAAATGAATTAAAAATTTAATTTGTTTTAATCTTGGTACGGAGATGCCCGCGAAATACTCGCGAATCCAAAAACTCCATATACAGGGGTGTCCTGGAAATCTCTAGAGATTTTCGTATAAACGATTGCACTTCGAACTAAACTTGGACTACTTTTTTTTGTGAAGTAAAAAGAATAAGACCGGCTACTACGTCATCTGGAAAGTAAATCGTACGCATTAAATCTACTTGGCTTTGAGCAGGCGGTTTCAAATCCTTCAACTTTCGTACTTCTAATCTAGTAGCCCGGCATATTTGAGCTTCTATATATCATATATATGATACGAAAACGTCTAGAGCAGGGATGCCTATTGAGCACGCAGCGCATTCGTTGTTGTTGTACACGTAGCTTATGGCAGAGTTCCCCAGCCATAGCCCTTTATGGCCGAACATACTCGTCAATTCACACCAAATGATTGCCGAAGTCATGCATCACTGCGTGTTAGAGAAAGACATAGTCACGATTTCACGCTCCCTTCTTGGGGATCGCTGGCTAATGGGCATCAGAGAGCAACAACAACTTCAAATGTATTCTCTCTTCTCTTTCTCTCCGAGCGAAGGTTTCGTTGTTGCCTGAGAAAGATTTCGTGTGTATCAGACAGCTACGACAACGCACATACACACACAAACAAAAATGGGTTTAATCTTTCTATTTCTTCCCTCTAGTTCTGGGCACTAGTTCGTAAGTAGTGAAATTACTATTTACTGTAAGACCACCAGTAATTACCCGACTAACCCCTACAAATGCTTTTCATTTCCTTTTTTATATGAAATGTCCGCGCACATGGGGACTAGTGACACCACACCGTTTACCGCGAACTAGCGAATAGGGTACCCATGTAAGGGGTGTTGAAATGGGTAGCCGTGTAAAAATGTGTTAAGCTGATAAAATATAACAAAAATAGTTTTTTTATTCACATTCAGTCTAATTTCTTAAATATTATTATTATTTATATTTTCGATTGCGTTGTTATATACGTTACTTATTTCATTGTTATTTTTACTATTTATTTTGTAAAATCGCTTTTTTGGCAGCTGAATAGCCTTACGCCAGTGGTCTTCAGCAGGACCAATTCCATTGCACAAAGTTATCGCATCTAGAAATATCAAATTCAGATATTAGATGAATTGGGTGATTTGTCTTACCTTTTTATACCCTTGTAGAGGGTATATTGAAATTGTCCGGATGTTTGTAACGCATAGAAGGAAGCATCTCCGACCACATAAAGTATATATAATATAATATATTCTTGATCAGCATGACGAGCTGAGTTGATATAGCCATGTCCGTCTGTCCGTCCGTCTGTTTCTATGCTATCTCCTCCGTCAGTTTTAAAGCTATCTTAACCAAACTTTGCAAGAAGTCTTTTGGTACAAATACGCTGCACATTTGTCGGAACCGGCCAGATCGGATGACTATAGCTTATAGCTGCCATAGGAGCCATCGGCCGAAAATGTTGTTTTAGTGATAAAAACTTTTTTGTCTTTAACGCAAATACCCCCAATCCTCGAATTTAAAAATTTTCTATGCATTTACACAATTCCACCAAGTTTTATGAAAATCGGCCAACTATATAGTATAGCTGCCATACAAAAGATATGTCTGAAAAAAGTCTTAGGGCCGTTTTCTCATGTTGGTGTTTTTGCAAATCTAGGTGGATTTGCTGCATTTGCTTTGCTCATGTTCAATGCTAACAATCTAGATGACATTCGCAGCAATCTACTTCACCCTCATTGATTTTAAAACCATCTACATTCTTATGCAAATTAAGTATTTTTGTGTATCCGCGCATATGGTCACACTGGAAAATATTTGAAAACAAAAAACAACTGCTGCTAAAAACATTAAAGTCTGAATTGTTATTAAGTAAACCAAAAATGGAAAATATTGGATGTGCCTTTAATATAAGAACACCTGCAGACATTGCTGAAATTACAGATGCACATTCTGATTCCCCTAGTTCATTGCTTAAGCTAAGTTTACACATCCAAATAATTTGGCTAAATTTTGATAAAAATAGACATGATTAAAGATTTTACAGGATTAAAAACTTAAACTGTGGTTCCATACGCAAATAATTTGATTAAATATGGCCGGAAAGTTCCACAATTTGGCATATATAGCCCAAGTTTCATGAAAATTTTTCCAAATTATTTGCCTGTGTGAACATAGCTTTCGACATACTGTTTAATATCCCATCATAGTAACAAGACGTTCCAAAAGAAAAACCTTCTCCTCCTCTGTAAAATTCTTGCTTTAATTTTTAAAATTGGCGCGCAATAAAAAAGACAAGACTCAGCCGACTGCAGAGGTGCTGCCAACCTAGTATTATACCATTCCAGCCCTCCCGGTGTGACCGTGGCGCAAAATCCCGAATTTATAATCAACCTACATGAGATAACCAATTGAACAAAAACCATCTAGATGCGAAATCTAGATGGATTTCGATTTGAGCAAAAACATGAACATGAGAAAACGGCCCTTAGTGTATAAAAAACTTTTTTGTTTTCAATGCTATCACTCCCAAACTTGTCACTAATCAATATTATATGCTACCACACAATTCTGCCAAGTTTGATCCGAATCGGATGACTATAGCATATAGCTGCCATAGGAAGGATCGGTCAAAAAAGTAGTTCTAGTGAGAAAACTTTTTATTTGCAATGGTAACGTCTTTTACTTTCCAATTATGAATATTATCAGTTTCCACACAATTTTGGGAAGTTTGGTAAAAATCGGATGAATATATCGTATAGCTGCCATAAAACAAACTGGCAAGCAAATGGTTTAGTTACTATGTTTAACAGTAACTAACTTTATTGAATAATAGTATTACACGCTAAAATGAATGAATGAAAGTCGATTGAGTTGACGATGATGCGACGCGCCGCCGCGCGTGGCGGACCGCAGCCAGAAAACTGAGCGCCAGGGATGGCGCGTGTTGTCGTTCTGCTATCGCGTCAGGGATGGTGCTCGGTAAATTGTGTGACCAGAGGTGGCCAGGGCTGCCACAGTACTCCCCCTACAGAGACCATATGGGAACGAATGATCTTCAAAATTGAGTATAGCTGGGATGAATGTATGTCCGGGGTGAACATTTACAGGATTTGTACGAGTCCCAATGTGGAGGAAAGCTTGCGTATAGTTTTCGCTGTGATGTTTGTGTCGTAGTTGAGTCGATGAATTGTTGCCGCTGAGTGTAGAAACTAGGGAATCCGTAGTACTGAGCATGTGCACCGAGTACAGATTGGAGAAGTTGCGTCGATGGTAACCTCGCGTTGAGGCGTCGATGGTAACCTCGCGTTGAGGCGTCGATGGTAACCTCGCGTTGAGGCGTCGATGGTAACCTCGCGTTGAGGCCGTTGCTTCGAGTGGGGGTCGATAAGCAAGTTCGCCCAAGCAGGGTTGAGGTCGTTGCTTCGATTGTAGGTCGATAAGCAAGTTCGGTCGATCAGGGTTGAAGTTGGAGAGTCAATAGTGCTGGGTATTGTACCCCGAGTAGAGACTTTCAATTGCCACACGTTGTGGACTTTCGTGGAGCCTCTCGTTAAGGACTTTCGTGGTGCCTATCGTTAAGGACTTTCGTGATGCCTCTCGTTAAGGACTTTCGTGGTGCCTCTCGTTAAGGACTTTCGTTTGAGGTCACGCTCGTTTACCATAGGGCTACTTAGGAAAGTACCCATGATCGAACCAGCCAAGTAGGTAGTGCGAGCCTGGTCAAGAGGGTTGTGGTTGTTGTTGCTAAAGATATTACCTATTATTCGGAAAAATTTAGTCTACCAGACTACCAGAAGCTACATCCAACATGTACCTTGAAACTTTACCAAATAGAAACTTTGACAGTAGTTTTAGCTTTATGTGCGTGGATCAGTGTGATGTCCTTGAATCTGTACTTCAAGTTAAGTCAAATGCAATTGGATTAGATGATATGAATCCCAAGTTTCTCAAAATTATTCTTCCACAAATCCTTCCCCATATTACCCATATATGCAACACAGTGCTCACTACATCGACATTTCCAAACTAATGGAAATTAGCTAAAATAATCCCAATCCCAAAAGGGAACAGTGAATATAGGCCCATATCAATATAACCGTTTTTGTCCAAAGTTGTGAAACAATTGATGGCACAATAAATAAGCATATTTCTTACAGATAACTCATTGTTTAGTAATAAACAGTCTGGTTATAGAAAACATAGAAGCTGCACCACGGCAATACTGAACATCACTGAGGACATTAGAAAACAAATAGATGATGGCAATGTGACCTTTCTTGACACTACTTGACTTCAGCAAAGCTTTTGACACGGTTAATCACGAAATCTTAGTTACCAAGCTAGTCAAATTTTATAATTTTACTGATACTGCCATTAAATTAATAAAATCCTTATGTGATAGAAGTCCGAAACCTCATCCATACTGTATCTTAAACGTGGTGTTCCCCAAGGTTCAGTTCTTGGTCCACTTCTTTTTTCCTTATATGTAAATGAACTTCCTGACCTGCTAAGTAATTGTATTGTCCACATGTACGCAGATGATGTCTGATGATGTATGTTAGTCGTCTTTTGAGTAAAATAAATGAGTGTGTCAATTTTTGTAATTGTGATCTTTTAAGTGTTAATGAATGGGCTAAGTGTAATGGACTATCATTAAACCCAGCAAAGTGCAAATGCCTAGTTATATACAAAAAATCATTGAGTACAAGAGATCTTGCGAAATTAATAATTGACAATACACCATTAGAATATGTATCGCAAGCCATTAATCTAGGCATAACAATTAATGATACATTAACTTGGAATGATCAAGTAACTAAAGCTGCAGGGAAAACCCATGGAATTCTAAGACAACTATCCTTCAGTAAGTGCTTTTTAACTACAAATATCAGACTTCTAATCGCAAAGACTTGTTACCAATGTTTTGCTATGGGATCGAAATATTTGGGAATTGTGACGCTGCCTCTCAGTTAAGATTAAACGTAACATTCAACAATATTGCTAGATATGTCTATAATAGAAGACAATAGGACCACATTGCGCACTTCGCTAACCAGATATATGACCTTGACTTCAGAACGTGGACTGGATACAGATCTCTAATACTTCTGCATAAGATAATATATACTAAACAGCCATCTTATTTATATAATAAATTAAGCTTTGCCTCTTTAACAAGAACCATGAATTTAAAAACAATGCGACATAAACTAGCCAGCTCAGAGAAACATTTTTTCGTGAATACTGTACTCGGTTGTGGAACCAGCTCCCACCCTATTTATCGACCCTAAATAATCGATAGATATATAAATATTATTATTAATAATCAATCCAAATCAAAATTTAATTAAAATTTCTAAAATTATAATAAGTTAGGATGCTTTAAATATCCCCTAATAAATATTCCCCTGAGAATTGTTTTTGTGACTGGTGCAGTAATCATAAGTTTATACTTGTAGCACCAGGAATATTGTCAAATAAATTAAATTAAATTGATATATGTATTTTCTTCATTAGTATTGGTATCCACGCGCTCGTAAGCTGATTCTGGGCACCCCTGCTCTAGAGATTTCTGCGGGGTTGCCTCTTCCGCTCTGGGATGGATGATGATGAGCTCAAGTAGATTGGCAACTTGTGAAAGCTAAAGTAGGATCCCACCCTACTATTCTACAGTTGAGTAACAGCTCAGCTGTCAAATTACTAATTGAATGGTAAAATTACTGTGAACACAATTCAACTTCAAACATTGGCAATTATTACTAATTTTATGGGTTGGCGCATTTCTAAACGAGATTTTTTGTGAGATTTACTACAGCAATAGTTCTCTTTACTTAAAGGTTTACGAGAAAGTTACTGTAAAATTTGGTTAATCTTACGAACACTGCTCGCCACTTGAATAGGACACCCTGTATGCTCTCTTTAACACTGCTCGTAACTCGAAAACGAAATGGTAGAATAACGGTATTTTTTGCATATTATCTTTGTGCAAGCATTCTTCGCTCTTTCTGGTATATTCCAAGTTTTGGAATAGAACCGTTATAAAGTTGTTTGCACTTTATGTGAGCATTCCAAAAATTCCATTGAATTTGAATTGAATAGAACATGCATTTTATTTGGTCGGTATCGTTGACACGTGCACACAAATTTTGGTTTACTTAAACTTTTTGCTTTAATTGAAGTGTATATAAAATTTAAAAAAATTAAAATGGGGCGTGGCACTTCATTATCTGAGTCGGAGAAGGAAAAATCCAAGCTTACAAGGATTCTGGCCTTTCTATTGCCAAAATAGCAAAAAAAAAAATCGACAGGAGCCGTCACGCCATAACAAATTTTTTAAATAATGAGGCTAATTATGGTAAAAACATGAAGGACCGCACCCACAGTGTGCTTACCATCACGGACAAGCGACTTATATCAAGAGAAGCTTCCAATTCGCACGGCTCTTTGGCCAAGATAAGGGAAAAATGCAACGTTAAAGCAAGTTTGACAACCATGCGTCGTGTTATTAATAATGCTACACACCTGAAGAGACTAAAAATCAAGAAGAAGCCACCTCTTAACCCTGCTCGGAAGTTACAACGCCTTCATTTCGCGCGCGCACATGTCACCTGGACTTCGGAGTGGCAACGTGTTGTCTTTTCGGACGAAAAAAAGTTTAATTTAGAGGGCCCCGATGGGTTCAGCTACTATTTTCATGATCTTCGAAAAGAACCACACCATCTTGATAAGTTGCACAGAAGTGCTGGAGGTATTATGGTATGGGGGGCCATTTCCTATTATGGCACCTGTGAACCTAAATTTATTCCAACCACCATGAATGCGTTGTGTTATAATGGTATATTGAAAGAGGCCTTTTCACACTTCCAAACTCTTTTTGCAAATCTAAAATGGATTTATCAACATGATAATGCCCCTATACATACGGCCCGGATTGTTGAATATAGCGAGCCAAAACGTGGAGTTACTACTCTGGCCACCCTATTCACCGGACTTGAATATCATTGAGAATGTGTGGGGATGGCTAACACGTGAAGAATATGGATCAGGTCAGCAATATTCGAGCGCTCCCGAACTAATTGCAGCTATCAAATTAGCATGGGGCTCGATTTCGTTGAATTATTTGGGAAAATTGTATGCATCCCTTCCAGACCGAATGTGTGAGGTTTTGGAGAAAAAAGGAGGCTCAACACACTATTAAAAACTTTTTTTGGTTTAAAAACATGTTAGTAATTTCTTATTTAAGTAATATTGTTATTTGAAAAGGATTGAAATATTCTTAAATGGTTTTTAGATAAAGTGTCCTATTCAAGTGGTGCAAAATGAAGACTCCAAAATTTGTTACTTATTGGTTAACAATGTTTTTTGTATACTTACAACTTTTGAATAATTTTGTAATTTCCGTCTAATTACTACATTTAAATAAACTTTATAAGAAAACAAAAATTATTTTCCTAGATGGCTTGGTTTAGCAGCAATTAACTATAGAAAATCGACTTTAGAGGTGTCCTATTCAAGTGGCGAGCAGTGTACTTTGTGGGTTGACCTAACATAATCAGATTATAATAGACCTGCACCAAAAAAATTTTGGGCTATGTCCATAGGCTTAAGCCTACTCAGATAAGATAAACATTCAGTTCGGAAAAATAATTTACATGAATAGAAACATTTTTTTTTTTACAGTTTTGAAGTCTCATTGCTTTCGAACAGCAGTCTTATTTCAATGAATTGTTTTGCCGACCTAATTTGCATCTCATCTAAATACAGGCCTTAAGTGAGTCTCTGTGTCGCTGTTCAATATTGTTTTATCCATTTCCTTTAATATACATAGTTAGACCAACCTCTAAATGTGACCGAAGAAGATCGGCGCTTATATATGTACGTTTCAAACAGAACTAAACTTATGTCTCTTCAGTTGTGTTCTCTTACCCGAAGCTGAGACCCGGCATACTGGTTTCATAATCGCTTTCTCTGAGAGCGGCGTTAAATGATAAGATCGGAGAGGAAAAGTGTATACATACATATGGACTGGTGTATATGTAGGTTTAAAAGTCTCTTTCAAGTGCGGTTCATATTCAGTTTGCTGCTGTTATTTGTTCAACAACAACCTGCTAAGCAATGTCCGAAAAATGTGTGTCCCCGCAAAAACAAAAAACAAATCATTTGAATTATTCTGATAAACAACTTGTTTGTACATTTTAACAGCGTGCTGCCATGGTCCCGGTTACGCAACGCCCCTGGATGCCATGCAAAATGGACCCCGAGAGAAGCTCCTCTATACTATAACAGTTCAACCAAATTTGGATGAACCACACGGCGACTATCTATCCACAATTGATGTGGATCCCGAGAGTCCCACGTATTGCCAAGTACGTCAAACCGAGTCTTGATAACACCTAAACTTTAGTGAAATTTATTCTGCCCTGTAGATAATCCATCGCACTTTTACGAATCGCAAAGGCGATGAACTGCACCACTCGGGATGGAATGCTTGCTCCAGCTGTTACTACGTAGACAAGAATGCCAAAACTGTACCTAAGCGAGACAGATTGGTGTTGCCGGCACTTAACTCTGACTTTGTTTATATACTCGATGTGGTCAAAGATCCGCGAAAGCCTGAAATTATTAAAGTAATCGATGGAGATGTTCTAAAGAGCCACAATGTAACTGGTCCGCACACAACGCATTGCTTGGCCAATGGCAATATCATGATATCGGTAATGGGCGATGCAAATGGAAATGCCAAGGGAGACTTCATCTTGTTTGACGCCGACTTCAATTGCGTTGGAACTTGGACTAAGGGTGACAAAAAGGCCCTATGCGGATATGATTTCTGGTATCAGCCGTATTTCGACGTTATGGTTGCATCGGAGTGGGGAGCTCCAAATAAATTTAGGCGGTTCGTATGCCAAAAGGTTTCACAGACATTGAATTCATATCTGTTTTCGCTTATAGAGGTTGGAAAAGCGAAGATCTTGAAGACATGACCCAATATGGATGTAGAATTAACTTTTACAAGTGGTCTACCCAAACGTTGTATCAAACTATCGATCTCGGAACGGACGGCATTACGCCTTTGGAGATTCGCTTTCTGCACGACCCAAAACGTGCTGAGGGATTCGTTGGATGCGCCTTGAATGCAAAATTATTTTACTTTAAGAAGAAAATCGATTCCGATGAATTTGAGGCGAAGAAAGTGATTGACATACCAGAGAAACTTGTGGATACTGGAAGTGGAATTGCAGAGAAAATGGGTGGCATGATTTCAGATATTATAATTTCCCTGGACGATAGATTTCTGTACGTAAACTTGTGGCGCCATGGCGATGTTAGACAATACGATATCAGCAATCCAGAGAAACCGAAGCTCACTGGTCAATTGTTCTTGGGAGGTGCCATATGCAGCGATTTACCCAATGTGGTTGTAAAAGAGGACAAAGAACTGAAAGTGAGCTTAACCAATATGCCTTTTTAATGAACATTATCTTTTATTATATTGTTCATAGGAAAGGCCTCCAGCTAGGTATGTTAAGGGTCGTCGCTTGGAAGGTGGTCCACAAATGATGCAACTCTCTTTGGATGGTAAGCGTTTGTACGTATCCTCGTCGCTTTATTCACCGTGGGACAAACAGGTAGGCAGAACACAATATACCTGTGTTTATAACTATACCTATAATGAAGGCTTTTGTTTTGTAGTTTTATCCTGAAATGGTAACAAAGGGTGGACACGTTTGCCTAATTGATGTGGATACCGTGAATGGAGGCATCAAATTAAATGAGAACTTTTTGGTGGACTTCGGTAATGAGCCGTACGGACCCAGTCTACCACATGAAATGCGGTATCCCGGCGGAGATTGTACCTCGGATATTTGGTTAGCTAATGATGCTTAAATTTCCGAGGGTACAATTGCTAAAAATGTTCGATATATATTTTAATAAAGCATTCATCTGACTTAAGGCTTGGTAATCTTTGGAATAATAAGCCAGCGGGTAAGCCTAGGCTAGCGTTATGTGGATAAATTTTAACTTTAGCCGCACCGATCAAACACGAACCAATCCATCTAGGACTGGGAACCAGGGAATCAAACCGAATCGTATTTCGGTACCAGTTCTGGTTCTGGTACGTACCGAAACTTATGTTTCGGTAAAAGGTTTTGTTTTGATACTAACACTATTTCGGTATTCGGTTCTGTATTGGTACCTGGATTTGTATTTCGGTATACAAGTACGTACCGGTATAAATTGGATTTCCGGGGGGATTTCTTAGCGCAGACACAATAATTACACCCTGGAAAATAAACTTTCTAGGCATTCATACAATTGTGGATACTTTGTTTAGTTTTCTGTCCACCTTTTAAAAACATCTTCTTTATTTTGTGAACGTTTTAAGCTTTGGAAAATTGATAATTGTTCGAACTTGAACATGATATTCAACTCGGCCCACATGTAGTGTAGATCTCATATTTAAATATGTAGCCTATGTCGCCATGTGTGTCATAAACATGTCCCCTTATGTAATATTAATAGCCGCAGTGACGAGGATCAGCCCAGGCCAGCAGACACAGCACTTGAAAAGGATCAACCATGGGAACCACTTGAAAAGGTCATCGGTCCACACCACTTAATATGCAATGTGTATTCCTCACACGAATGCATTTTTATATTTATACACGCGCAGCTATCTTACAAATACTGCCTTAGTTAAGTTAGAAGATAAGGGATGAGAAATTCTAAATAAAAGGGACCTCGCTCAGACTGAGCAGGTTAGTACAATTGAAACCTGCAACAAGCGTGCTCAATAAAGGTGTATAAGTTCATACAATAATTACACCCTGGAAAATAAACCTTCTAGGCATTCATACAATTGTGGATACTTTGTTTAGTTTTCTGTCCACCTTTTAAAAACATCTTCTTTATTTTGTGAACGTTTTAAGCTTTGGAAAATTGATAATGATTCATGCCATTAAACTATTTTGTAAAAATTTGTTAAGCGCTGTTCGAAGAAATTTGACGATCCCTGTACGACGAAGATTCTGTACACTTCTCATGTCCGTCCGATTCTTGATTCCGGATCATGTGTGTGGTTTCCGCAATATTCGACCCATCAAGATAGAATTGAATCTGTGAAAAAACAATTCTTATTGTTCGCTCTTCGTGGTTTTAGCTGTAATTCTGAGGTCAGTTTACCATCGTATTTCGGTAGACTTCTATAAATTAACCTTTCCTTCCTAATTAACCATAGAGTTATGCTTGGGGCAACCTTTATACATAGACTAATTAATGGAGAAATCGACTCTTCTGAGTTTGATGGCCAAATTAACCTCAACGTTCATATCAGACTGACTCGTAATTATGTATATACCCTTATCACTGAATCATTGTAGTACCAACTACACGTAACTATGCCTTGCATGAACTGTTTCCTGTCCTCTGTGCTGATTACTATAAACTCTATTGACTCTGAAACTTCTCTTCTTGCTTTAAAAACTACTATTTTAACTTATTTAGCCCATAGTTCTTCTAGTTCCAATCCCGAGTGGGACATAGGGCATCAACTACTTCTCTCCAGCGAACTCTGTTGTTAGCTGTCGCTTTGAGTTCTCCCCAACTTTTCCCGATGCGTTCCGTCTCTCTACCGACAGTCCTCCTCCAAGTTTGTTTGGGTCTGCCTGGTGTCCGCCCGACTCCGTCCAACGGGTTCCACTCCATTGCCTTCCTTGCGATGTTGTTGTTATTTTTCCGCAACGTGTGTCCTATCCAGCTCCATTTCATTCTGCGTATCATTGTGCCGACACTCCCCATATTCGCTCGTCTGAGTAGCTCGGAATTCCGTATTCTGTCAGGCCAGAAAATGCAGAATTTGCGACGCAGGAAAAGACCGGAAAAACTAAGTGGCAGCTTTGCAGCCTAGTTGTTGCACTCAGAATCGAAATAGTACCGGTACAATGTTTAGGTTCTTTTTGGTTTTTTCGGTTCCAAGAATATCGGTTCTCGATTACCGGTATACAAAAAATTAAAAATATCGGTTCCGGTTCTGAGTGGTAATCGATTCTTTTTGGTATACGGTTCCGGTTCTGGTTCTGGTTAAAATACGATCAAAAACTCGTTTGAGGATAACAGCAGCATGCAGTTTTAAAGTACATCAACCGAAAGTAATTGAGCGTACCAATCCTAAATTTTTAACAACGATTTTTTTCTTCCATCATAAGTCTTTTTCGAGTCAACTCAAAAACGCCAAAAATTGAATGGCCTAAGCTGGCATGTCAACAAACCCCCAGAATAATTTTTTTGGATTTTTATACCCTTGTAGAGGGTATATTAAAATTGTCCAGATGTTTGTAACGTATAGAAGGAAGCATCTGCGACCACATAAAGTATATACATATATTCTTGATCAGCATGACGAGCTGAGTTGATATAGCCATGTCCGTCAGTTTTAAAGCTATCTTAACCAAACTTTGCACGAAGCCTTTTGGTACAAATACGCTGCACATTTGTCGGAACCGGCCGGATCGGATGACTATATCATATAGCTGCCATAGGAATTATCGGTCGAAAAAGTAGTTTTATTGAGGAAAACTTTTTTGTCTTCAAAGCAAACGTCCCCAATTCTCGTATTTCTAAGTTTTCTATGCTTTTACATAATTCCATCAAGTTTTTTGAAAATCGGACAACTATATAGTATAGCTGCCATACAAAAGATATGTCTGAGAAAAAGTCTAAGTATGAAAAACTTTTTTGTTTTCAATGCTATCGCTCCCAAACTTGTCACTAATCAATATTATATGCTACTACACAATTCTACAAATTTTGATCCAAATCGGATGACTATAGCATATAGCTGCCAAAGGAACTATCGGTCAAAAAAGTAGTTCTAGTGAGAAAAACTTTTTTGTTTTCCATGGTACCGTCTTTATACCTTCCAGTTGTGAATATTATCAGTTTCCACACAATTTTGGGGAGTTCGGTCAAAATCGGATGAATATATCGTATAGCTGCCATATGACGAACTGGGAAGCAAATGCTCAAAGTAGTGGCGCCATCAAGCTACAAGGGTATATAAACTTCGGTCGAGCCGAAGTTAGCTTTCCTCTATTTTTAAAAATCAAATTCTTCGAAATTCTTTAGAACCGTTTATTCTAGTCTTTTAGTTGAGTTACCTCTCCTCTTTCAGCACTCAGATATAATAATAATTTCTGAATTAAAAATCTTGTGAAAGGTGGATAAATTACTTACTACTGTGGGCGAAAAGTACCGGGAAATTTGTATGGACATTTTTTGGGATTCCGATAGCGACAAATGTTTTTATTTTTAAGTTGGCAACACTGTCACTGACATCTTGGCAAAACTACATGTCAAAATATTCATTAGTGTCTGAGTTATGCGTGCTTCTTGTACACTAAAAGCTAAAAGTGAATTTTTCTTTTTTATATAATGTCTGAAACTATTCAACTATTCCATTAAATTTTGTGTTGAAAATGTTGCAGAAGGACTTTGATGAGCACGATCTATCAAAAACAAGATAAGTGGTACAAAATGTTCAAAGAGGGTCGAGAGAGCGTTGAAGACCTTCAACGTCAACTGATAAGCTACTCGTTAACCAAATCAAAGAATTGGTGCTCCAATATTGTCGATTGACAATCTAAAACCTTAATGACCTTGTTGGAATATCGGAAGGATCAGTGAAAACCATTTTGAGTGACCATTTGGGCCTCAGAAAAGTGAAATCTCGATTGTTGCCGAAAAAGCTCAATATCATGGAAAAACAGAAACCGTAATTCGTAATCATTTTGTCAAAAACTCGACACATATCGATCCGCCACCACCGCATTCGCCTGACTTAGCACCATGTTACTTCTGTCTATATGCAAATTTCAAGAGACCGCTCTGTGGACACCGTTTTGAATCGGTAGAAGAGATAGTAACCAACATGAAGAAGTAATTAAATGGACACCGGATCCCCACCGTTAACGACCCCAAGATTCTCGGTGTTATGTTTGACGCAGAAACAAGGTCCTGAAGACCATAGCTGGAAGCACCTGGGAGAAGGAAACAATCACCACCACCTACAAGGCAATTGGAAGGTCTATTATGGTCCCCATCAATTAGCGATACGCAATGGCGAAACCTCATGACAAATCCCGACCACCTCCACCGAGTAACAGACGTTCTCCCTGTCCGAGTGTGCTTGCATGTGCTGACGACCCCAAGCATTGAGAGCAGAGACTTCGCCAGTCTAACGGCTCGAGGGCAATGGAAGCCTAACTCACGTATCGTGCGCAGAAGCCAGGAAGTTGGCTCACACCACCATTGTCAACAACGCTATAAACTCCTACAGAGACATCGTCCTAGGGAGCAGACCCCCACCCACCACGAACGACGAGGGCCACACTGGCCCAGCTCCGCTCTGCTAAAAGTAGGAGCCTAAATAGTTACCTCGCCCGCATCAACCCAGAAATGGCTGACGAATGTCCACATGTGGCTTCGGGCCGCAAGACACATTACACATTTTCAATTGTCCCCTTAACCCCACTGTCCTCACATGACTAGATCTTTGGACCCGTCCAGTCGAAGTAGCCTACTTCCTCAGTCTGGTCCCAGATTAGTCCTCTACATCCCTTTATCTTTTTCTTTCTTCAAATCTTCCCAGCAGCTACAACAACCATAATTCGGAATTGAAGGCTATACCGGAAGAGGACTTTGAAAATTGGAAAAAACGTTGGCACAAGTGTATTGCATCCGAGGGGGTCTTTGTTGAGGGGGGTGAAATGAATTTAAAAGAATAAAGATTTTTAGGTTTATAAACAAATTTCCGGTATTTTTTGCCCACAGTAGTTAAGCAATAATGCATATATTTTTTAAAAACGTTTTATCTCCCGCTGTTTTATGGATAGATGTTTCGAACCTTCTAGAGATATTTAGTAATCCGGATCAGGATTTGCCGAAGAAATGATAAAGATCGGATGAACTACACTCAGTGATTGGAAAGGTACTTGATTTTCTTACCTAGGTAAGGTACAAGGTAAACGTCAAAAAATATACCTAGGTAAGGTCAAAGATATCCGTAATTTCCAGTACCTAGGTAAAGGTACAATACAGGTACTTTTAAACTTAGGAGCATGGTTCATCCATTTTTATTAGTAACGAATATTAAAAACATAACAAAACAGAAGTTGGGTGCATTATTTCGACATTTTCGGCTATCTCTAAGTCCGTATTTACTATGAACTTCAGCTAATACAGTAGAAATTACCTCATGTGAGAGAATGACGATACGGCCGGTTACACCAAAGTAACTTTGGTTATTGCAGCTCTAGACATCGGCAGTTGTTCAGACAAAATGAGTATTTTCAAAAATATTGGCGATATTTTTCTTATAAGCCGCCTTCCTCTTATCTAGCATACAGCGTGATTCCTTAATTGAGTTATTGGAAACTTTAGATAATTTGACTCATCATTGATTCGTAGAAAGAAACACTATTGGTGTGAACCCTCTAGCGTAAAGAAATTTAAATATATGATATATTAACAACATTGTTGTGCCTATACAAATTCGCAAGTAACTGCTGCTATTGAATGGAATACAAGCAAATTTATGCACATAAATTTGTATGTATCGACAATTCTGTGCATAAAATTCGATCATATGTACACAAATATGTGTGTATGTTTGTAAGTATTCAAATTTTTGTGCACATTTGTATTTAGTATTGTGTAGCCTCTCACCTCAAAACGCTTGTGTAAATTTCCAGTAGATTTTGAATCAAACTTAATAGTTTTATTTACACAAAGTTGACATTTGCCATTAGGGTTGAAAAATGTTCTATTCAAGATCAGCGGTAAATCTTTATTCCCTTCATTATTTAGTGACTGATCAGTCTTTGTTAAGAATAATAAAGTTAAAATTTTACGAGACAATGCTGATGAGGAAATGAATGCAAGAGCCTCAAATTAAGTGTGATCCGAAAATCAATACAGCCATTTATATCAAATCTAGTACCCTACCTAAACCCAAGGTAAATGAAAATGAAGACCTTACCTAGGTAAAAGGTACTCGAATTTGAAAATACCGAGGTAAAGTAAAAGGTTAACAAAATTTGTTTCTAGGTATGTACCAGGGTATTTGTGCCTAGGTACTTCCAAACACTGACTATACTCAAGTTATAACCAAAAGAAAGTTATTTTTCCCGCCCTGGCAGTAGTGGCGTCGTCTATTGGTCATTTTTGTAAAACCCTCATTGTTCAATGCAAGTAGTGGCGCAATCTATTGTTCAGGAGCGCTGCATTCACCTGCTACTCCAGGTACAGAGTATATTGTAGTTGGGCTTGACCGACTTTCTTACTTGTTTAATCTACTTTTGTATTAATCATTGTAGCTGTCTTCGTTAATAACTGGATAAGCATCCACGTTCCTAAAACGATGAGCCGGAACTGAGGCTCTCCTATAAACTGCCAGACCACTGAACCATATTCCAGGCGGAATTCTTCGCAGAACAATACGCACCAAACAACCAAATAAACATATACGTTGACAGCCAAGCAGCAATCAAAGCAATGCAGAGACACACCATTAACTCCAAAAATGTTCTGGCAAACAGGGAGGCAATAGATTCCCTCAGCATCTCTGGAAAGGTGCAAATCTACTGGATTCCCAGCCACCGGGGCATTGATGGAAACGAAATGGCTGACAGTCTTGCAAAAGCCGGAACCGCACTAAGCCAAGAAGCAACACCAAACATATCTATCTCCGTACAGACGCTACACAGCAAAATGGAGGAGATAGCGGAGAAAGAAGCAGAGGAAAAGTGGAAGAACACAACCGGCTGCAGAATCTCAAAAATCATGTGCAAGACAAGAGACAAAAAACTCACGCACTATATGCTACAGCTCCAAAGAAGAGACTGTAGACTGCTTATAGGCATACTAACTGGTCACTGTACCCAGAAAAAACCACCCGGCCTCACTAAGGACTGAAAGGTCTATGTGTGGCCCCTACAAAGGGCCAGCCGGAACTACCTACCTACCTACTACTATATAATTGGCCGATTTTCATAAAACTTGGTGGAATTATGTGAAAGCAAAGAAAACTTAGAAATATGAGAAGTGGGGACGTTTGCGTTCAAGACAAAAAAGTTTTTCTCACTAAAACTACTTTTTCGACTGATGGTTCCTATGGCACCTATATGCTATAGGTATCCGATTTGAATCAAACTTGGCAGAATTGTGTGGTAGCATAAATTATTGATGAGTAACAAGTTTGAGAGCAATAGCACTGAAAACAAAAAAGTTGATTAGTTTTATTAGTTTCATGCAAGGGGTACAAAGCATAACAACAAAGAAAGTCGGTCAAGCCCGACTATAACGTCGCAGCTCGCATTTGCTCACGACTTATACGCGCTCATCTCTAAGTTTCACTCTCTCTCTCTCTCTCTCTCTCTCTCACTAAGATTGCCGTTCAATAGAATGCTGTGGTGGTGGGTGGGGGGGTGTAGGGTGTTTACTGGCCTTTTTTTGCTCATAACTTGAGTATCGTTCATCCGATCTTTATCATTCCTTCAGCAAATCGATAAATAATTTTCTCTCTAGAAGGTACGAACGATCTATCTTCAAAACTGTAGGAGATATGACGTTTTTTCTAAATTGCGGGGGTCGGAGGGGGCGTGGCAAAAATTGAAAACAAACTTGATCTGCCTGCAAGTATAAGAAATATATGCCCCATACATGTCAAACCTCTATCTCTTACCATCTCTAAGATCTCTTCATACGGACGGACGGACAGACGGTCATGGCTATATCGACTCGGCTGTTAATGCTGATCAAGAATATATATACTTTATAGGGTCGGAAACGATTCCTTCTCCCTGTTACATACTTTTGCACAAACTTAATATAGTCTATGTACCTTCGGTACAGAGTATAAAAAGATTATCAGCCATGCTCCCATTTTCGCTTTCGCAAAACTTTTACGATTTCAAACCGGTTTTTGTACCAAATTTGTACTTTAAATCGCAAAATTTTTACGAAAGCGAAAATGGGAGCATGGCTGTAAAACTCTGAAACGGTGCGGGCAAATTTAATTTTTTTTTTACCCATAAAATTTACCGATCTTCTAAACTGCAATTTTAAGAGCTATAAAGCGTTATTTACAAAATTTATGCACAATTTTCGAAAAAATATTAAATATGGTACCTAAATGAGCAAAAGCATAGCCAAAACTTATCGTTAATGCTCATAAAAGTAAAATTTTGACGTTTTTCTTTAAAAATGCTGATTTGGAAACTACGAAAATCGTGATTATTGACAAAAATTCAAAAGCAGTACGGAAAACCCGATTTTTGGGGAAAATTCGACTGGCACGACCTCAGTTTTGAAAATCTCTCAACAACCATTGTTCAAAGGATGTGGTAGAGCCATCTATTGCTCAGTTTTAAAACTCTGGAGTATGTGAAACATTTAAATCCGTTATTTGTAATAATTTTATGAGCTCGTCTGAACGATACTCAAGAGAATTCGCTGCCGCTGCGCAAGAACAGAGTATATTACAGTCGGGATTGACCGACTATCTTACTTATTTTTTAAATTTTTTGTTCTTAATATTGCTGATTGCTTATTTGATAAGCTTTGAAAGAAATTCACGAAATTCGTTCGAAATTGGATGACTATCGGTCTACAAATTTTTTTTTATTTTATTGCTAGCGTTTTTAAACTCTGTCATTTCAAAATTAGCATTTGCAAAGGAATACAAAATTCGACACAGAAGAAGCTAGTTTGGCCTTCTCGCTTTCTTTGGTAAGGTTTCCTTCAAAGTAAGATAGCAACAACAGTTGTTACTTAAAACAAAAACGGCATAATTGGTGATTTATTAACCTTAGATAGAATTGCCTCCACATCTGGTAGCGACAGCAGCTTAACAAAACGTTCGGCACTGAAATTTGACTGTGGTTATAAAATTTCAAAACACTTAGCCCTAAATTTACTTACTTTCTATCACAGGTGCCATTTATAAAATCCCTGCCCAGACCATTAATAAGGTTTTGATGGAAGATGAAGATGTGCACCAAATATGCCAAATTCCAGGGGATAAGCATTTTGGCCCAGGGTATTTTCTGGATCAAAGCTATGGGTAGGTCCTTACTTGAGCTGCGCTCGCAGATCTGCTGCCAAATCACCTGGCAGGCAATTACCACTGCAAAGCTCATTATGGTCAAACGGTTAATCAGAGCGTAGGAACCGCCACTTATTAATGCCGCCAGCATATTTGTCTTTTTTAAATGTAGCCTGCCCGATAGCAGACATTGGGTCATCTGAATAGGAGAACAGCTGCCTCTTAGTATGCGAAAGTTAGGAAGCAGATAACCTACCTTAAATATACCCAGGTAGCTGACCAAAAAACTTGTTGATCTTAGACGGAGCCTCTTAGGTTTTCCCTGCATCAGGGCATTTAGTACATCCAACCCCAAGCCAATCCCCACGTAAGTCTGTAGTTGTTTCAGACTCTGTTTCGCCCGCTTCATCAAAGGCCATTTACTGTAGTCCTCTGGCAAACATGACGGCTTAATGAACCAGAAGCCTGAATATTTGTTCACTTGTTGGTAATGCAACACAACCAGTGAGCAGAGCATGAACACCAACGTTTGTCCCAAATGCGAATTCACCAGACCCACTTTTAGCTGACGCATAGCGCTCTCCAGGGCCTGTCGATGGTGTTAAAGTAGTCAAGCTATTCCCAACCGACACAAAACATCCGACAATACTGACCGATTGGGTGGTTCCTGTTACAAAGAACAAAAGCACTTGGGGTGGCATCCACCAGCAGAGTTGTGAGGCCAGCCAGCACGAAAGAAACGGCGTACAAAGAAAAGTGTATTTCCCATTCAGCTGCCTTCCGATGCATATGAAGTAAAACGTTAAGGCATTGATGCAAGAGCCAAAGGTTACGGATTGGCCATAATTTCTCAAAATGGCCAGCAGCCTGCTTTTGGTTAACTGTCGTCGTTTGGATAGCAACGGGAACTAGAAGCATATAAGGCGATCACTAAGCATGTGTGAGAAGGTCGAACATCGAACTGCGATTGCTATTTATGCACCCAAAATAGCAATGACAGTTCTCGGTTTAAGCCCACCAGTAACAACGGCGAATAGTATTTCGCACTGGACACATGATTACGATACAGATTCCACAGCAAAGCCTCAGAGCAGCTCTGACCCGGCCGGCTATGTAATACACGGGAACAATGTATGCGATTCAAGGGCCACTCAAATATTTTGCTAGGACCCACGGCCATTTCGCGACGACCGTTCGTTTCGGACTATTTCACTCAGACCCAAATCGCAAGTGATTGCTTAAAACACGCCAGGCGGCACAAGTCAAAGTTTAAAATGCAAAACATATTTGTACGCTAGCTTATTGAAATAATCAGTTCCCCTTATTGCAGGGGACTCTTGCTTATATTTGCGGCTCTGTGCAGGAAACAGAAAATAAACATTTACATATTCAATATTGCTGCAACGGATAAGAAGATTGGTCGATCAAAAAGTACTCCGCGTTTGAATGGAGAATTGATTGATAACTCCATGTCAGTAAATAGAGATTTTTTACAAACCGGTTGTTATTCAGTATTTCTCAATAAAAAAAAACAAGTAAGAGTGCAGCAGTCGAGTGCCCCGACTGCAAAATACCCTGTTGCAAGTAATGTTCCTAGGGCTTTGAATATATTTTAATATATTTCGTGTGCTTCTCAAAAATTTGAATGAACTGTCTTTGTAAGGTCCGATTTTCATTTTAATAATATAATATAAATCCTTTCAATTTCAAATAAATGGGGCGGTGCACTTGCATAACTTCGGTGCTTTTGCTCGGATCTTATAGTGGTTTTCAGAATAGACATAAGTATATTGGGCCTCGCTTAATATATATTAAGTCACGAGGCTTAAACTTTAAAATTGTGACTCTGACAGTTTTTCGCGGTTAAAAGGAGGAGGAATTTTCTAAATCTGAAGCAAACTTGTTCTGGGTACGGTATACACCTATATAGATGCAAAAATGTTTGTCTCTATCTCTTATAGTATCTGAGATTGCCGCGTTCATACAGACAGATGGACATATAACGACTCGGCTGTTGATGCTGATCAAGAATATATATACTTTATAAAGTCGGAGATGCTTTCTTCTGGCTGTTAAAAACATTTGCGCAACTTCATGATCCCCTTTTCCAATTTTTAATGGAAACAGGGTAGAAAAGCAAGAGCGTTGTAGTCGAGGGCCCCGACTGCAAAATACCCTGTACCAAGTAATGTGATTCCTACTCAAAACGAGAGCGTAAATTAAAGTCGGCTCTAACCGACTTCGATATACCCGTTACTCATGGGAAAAAATGTTTAATAGCCTGCCTGTGTTCCTGAGGGGGGAAAGCCAAAAAGTCTGCAACATTTTTTTCTATTTATTTTCCCATCTTTATGCTCCAATTTTTTTAGTCTATGATATCTAGGTGTTCAGACGGTAAGACAGACAGACGGACAGTTGGGCATGGCTTCCCAGCAAAAAAAATACACGTTTCCGAAGCTTTCAAATGTAAGCATAACGCTTATAAGACGCTGCTGTGACATTTATAAAACGCATTGTAAGCGTTTAATAATTGAAACGCACCCATCTTTATAAGCTTATAAAAGACGATTGCAAAACATGTTTTTTAAAACACGTAAAAGCGTTTCTTGCAAATGTATTAAGTAAATGTTTAATAATTAATTTTTATACGCTTTCCACAAGCTTTGTAAATACGGTTACAAAACACGTATTATGAATGAAATAATTAAGCGTTTTAAACATTTATTTTGTGAGTGTTCTTATTGTTTTTTATTTTTATTAATAATAAACTAAAATTAAAAATCAATTAAATTTGCGGTTTCTCAGTTCTTTTGGAGAATAAATTTCGTTTTGAACATTTTATTTGAGAGTTTTTTATGTTTTTCATTATTAATCCTAAGCAAAAATTGAAATTTAATTAAATTAGCCATTTCGGTTCTTTTGTTTATTAAGAATACATTTCGCTTTGAACATTAATTTTGTAAGTGTTCTATCAGTTTTTTATATAAGTAATAATAAAGAAAGAATATTTAAAATAATATAATATTTCGGTTTTTAAACTCTGTACCAAAGGTACACAGAGTATATTAAGTTTGTGCAAAAGTATGTAACAGGGAGAAGGAATCATTTCCGACCCTATAAAGTATATATATTCTTGATCAGCATCAACAGCCGAGTCCGTCTGTTTCTTCGTCTGTATGAACGAACAGATCTCAGAGATGGTAAGGGATAGATTTGACATGAATGGGACATATACTTCATAGATAAAGTTTATTTTAAAATTTTGCCATGCCCCCTCCCGCCCCCGCAATTTGCAAAAACATTATTTCTCCCACAGTTTTCATGACTGTTCATATCTTCTAGAGATATCTAGTAATCAAAATTATTTATCGATTTGCTGAAGGAATGATAAAGATCGGAGCACT
Organism: Lordiphosa magnipectinata; assembly: GCA_037044535.1. Taxonomy (NCBI): domain Eukaryota; kingdom Metazoa; phylum Arthropoda; class Insecta; order Diptera; family Drosophilidae; genus Lordiphosa; species Lordiphosa magnipectinata. Next base: position 82,121 of record JBAMBO010003693.1, read on the forward strand.
GCTTGTCCGCAGTACCTCTCCACGAAAAATGTTCTGCAACTCTGTCATCCAAAGATTTTGCCACGACTTCGTAACACATTTCCTTCAATTTCAATCTCCTGTTCTGGACGTGCAACCTCGCACCCTACGGAACATGGTGCCCCGCTGTTCCACAAATGTTGGAAAACTTCGCACAACACTTTTTGATTTTTTGCTGCCGACATTAAACAAATTTACAAACGCACGTAATATTTAATATGAATTGAAATTTTTGTTGCTTCTTTGCTCTTCAGCAACCACAACTGGAATGACTTATAGCCTATTTCCACCAAAGAAATGAAGCTTCATTTCTTGAAATGACAAGAAATGAAGAAAATGATATCATTTCTTCCATACAAATTGTTGTTGCATTTTGCCCTTCATTTCCTTCATTTCTCAAAAATGATGGCATTCCCCACGAAGGAATTTGGTATTTTTTTAAAAAGTACTCGCTACTCTCTGTCACTACTCGTTACTCTCTGGAAATAGAAAGTGTCATCACCAATAAACTATTGATTTGAATTTAAAAATAAGGCGCAATTTTGTTTATAATATAATTTAGTCAAAATAAGTTGTGTATTTAGCTTTCTGCTGATTATTCAGGGCGTTAACAATGCGTTCGCCCAGTGTAATTGCTTTCCTGCCGGGTATGTCTTTTTTTGGGTAAATATTGCAAAAACTCCAGGTGAGTTTGAAAGTGGCGCCTGTTGTTTAAATCAAACCATTCAGCTGTTTTTGTCAACGTGGCATTGCGAATATCAAAATGATGAAGATTTGTCAATGGAAACAGCATCATTTTTAGAAATGAAAATGATAAGAAATGAAGCCAGTGGAAATAGGTTATTACACACAATTTTTTTTGCTCGCCTTCGCTCAATGTTAATTGTAAATTTTTTTTTCCACTTCTTCGCCTAAAGTGAGCTGTAATTTTTTTTTTGCCCGAGAGAGCGAGAGATAGTGAGAGTATGAGCACGAAATTTATAGTTTTGTGTCGTGCCTGCTCTCGGTCGACGAAACAACATGCGCAAATCGCTTACAATAGCAAATGTTTTATAAATGTCGGAGGCTGCCATACGACAACGCTTGCACAAGCAATTTTAACTCAAGCTTGGTTTGCAAACCGCTTGCTAATTTGCTGGCTGGGTTTATATGGTGTGAAATGATTCCTTTTGCCTGTTACATACATTTGCACGTCTTTAGTATGTATACCCTTTTTACTCTACGAGTAACGGGTTGAAAAATATGATGGGTAAAATTAGCTACTACCTCCCATTCAATAAACTTGACACCATAAATACACTGAACATAATTTATATCATCACAAAACAAATCGCCCATAATTACATTACTTTAATTACATTACAATTTATCTAATTTAATTTAATTTTGGTTCGTCAGAATTAAAAAAATTGCCATATTGAAAAAGAAAGCTAACTGTATACTGACGTTAAACATTAATTGAGTAAGTCGAATTTAATGACTATTTGTGACATTTATTAACGTTTGGGTAATAAAAGTCTTATAGCGCAGTGAACAAAATTTAACAAATATTTGATTAATTGTTATTTTTTTAGACCACAATATTTGAAAAAACAGTCAAACTCCAAAAAATGAAAATACAAAAAAAATATTTCCGCGCTCTCAGGCTGTCTTCCATCTTGTAATAAATTGTTAAATGTATATAAAACGATAAAGCAAAGACACTTGAAAAGGCTCGCTCAAAAAATATATACACTGCTCGCCACTTGAATAGGACACCCTGTATGCTCTCTTTAACACTGCTCGTAACTCGAAAACGAAATGGTAGAATAACGGTATTTTTTGCATATTATCTTTGTGCAAGCATTCTTCGCTCTTTCTGGTATATTCAAAGTTTTGGAATAGAACCGTTATAAAGTTGTTTGCACTTTATGTGAGCATTCGCAAAAATTCAATGGAATTTTTGCGCCACTTGAATAGAACATGCATTTTATTTGGTCGGTATCGTTGACATGTGCACACAAATTTTGGTTTACTTAAACTTTTTGCTTTAATTGAAGTGTATATAAAATTAAAAAAAATTAAAATGGGTCGTGGGTATGATCTTTCTGAAAAAGATATTAGGATCAAAAACAGAGTGGCTCTCGTCAAAAAAAATAAAATAAACAGATTTAAAACAAACAAAAAAACAGTTTTGACAGCTCAGAAATTTGTCTCATATTTTGTTCGAAAATTTCACGTGATTATAGATAAAAATGGTATTTGGTATGATTAAATCCGATGCACCGTTCAAGAGTTATTATTTTCCAAACTTTCATATGTTTTCCGCATTATCTTAAGAACTTGCGACGGTAAAGGAAAAACATTTTGGGGAAAGGAAACACATTTTAGTACTTCAAAATGATAGCCGTTAATAATTTTTTGGAAATAAAAAAAATTGCGGTGGCCGAGTTGATATGGAATATCCCATATGTATGTGTGAGAGAAAACTGTTTCTGACTCACCGTCATCTTGACAGCTTGGAGCCGGTAACTTGACAAATTGCGCAGCGATCTTGACTGATCGCTGACCAAACGCTCGCAAGCGATATCGTAAATGAGTGAATTGTGATACTTAAAAAAAGGTAGTACTTATACCGGTACGTACCGGAATACCGTATCGAAACCGAAAACCGAAATTAATTGAAAACCGAAATAGAACCTTTAAACCAAACATTCATTTCGGGACGTACCAAAAGCGGTACCGGAACCGAAATTCGTTTCGGGATTAAGCCCTGCTTGTAAGACGTAGTGAAGTAACGCGTATAAACAATCTGAACGTAGTAGCCTAAACATGTCTTTCGTGGAGCAAAACTAAAAATGTCCACAAATGTCCAAATCGCCTTTAACTTTTTTGTTAGAGTGAGTCATTGTTATTTGAAAATTTCCAATAACACCTGCTAATATGTGCTACCCTTGCATTTGTTGGACTTTTTAGGCGCCATGTCAGCATCAAAACAAAATATTTTTTTTAGTTTGGCTCAACGAAGATATCCCCACAAAGAATTTTTTGGCCTTGGGACAAAACAAATACATAACAAAACCTGAAGTAAACTGGACCGCATTGAAATCTGAATAAACATTGCGAGATTTTACCAATGGGATTGTTCAAAACGCCGATATTCTCCCAAGCTGTAATGTATTGCGATCATCGATTATCAATTCGTTGTTTATCCATAGATTTTCTTTATTAAGAGGTTTTCTTATTTTCTTGGAAAAAGTGCGAAGAAGAAAAAATAAAAAATAGTTTTGTTCTATTTTTAAATATTTTTTTAGATGTTTAAAAAAGAAATTTCGAGCGTTATTTTAACATTTTTTTTTTTTATTTTCCCGATTTAAAAACAATGTTTTTTATTATTGGAAATTCAAAAACCTTTCGATTCATACCTTGCTTGACTCCATCTAACTTTTCTGACTAGAGATTTGGCTCAAAATGTAAGTGTACCTACCGAAAAAACTTAAAAAATCTTCAACTTAAACTTAAAAATTAAAAAAGAATGTTTTAAAAAAAATTTTTTTTATTTCTTTTATTCCAACTTTAAAAATGTTGAGCAATATTTTTGAATTTAAAAAATAAAAAAAATTGTATTAAAAACTTTTTTTTTTTAATTTTTTATTTTGATTTTATTCCTACCTTTAAGAAAAAAACACATATTGCGATTATCTCATTTACTTTGGAAAATTTCGTCATTTCGCCCACTGTGTGTTGGCGGTATTATCGGGTCAAAGCGACCAGAAACCATTGAGTTTCCATTGTTTCCTTCCAGAATTATGGAGCTGCAGCACATAAAAGGTTCCCTCTGCCAGACCAGAGATGATTCTACGCAGGTCGTGACTCGATTGCCACGTTGAATCAATATACTTTCAATGAGCTAGGGGGAAGATCTATCAAGTCAAGGTCTGGACATTTTGGTACTCACAGATTGAAAAATCGCCGTATGCAGCAGCTGCTTAACGCGATCAGGAAGGCAGGCAACAAAAGCGCCGCTCACAGTTGAGGGTAGAAACAGAAAAGTGTACAAATGGAACTTTCCAAGCAGGTGTCTGTAATGTTAAGCTTAGACTATGTGATTTGAGTGACTACTCACACCCCATTCACCTACCGAAAAGCACACCAGGCCACCGATTATTAGCTGGACATAATACCAAAGTGTATCCTGCCATGAAATCCCTCACATTTTCAAGTGCAGCTCGTGCAGCTGCGCCAGCTGAAATGCTCCTCAAATAATATGCTCAGCACAGCCATCCAGGTTCAACTGAATGGGAAACGGAAGAGAATAAAACCAAACAAGGCCTTGCTGCCCAATGAGTTGCTAATATATTTCCAAATTAATATTCAATAATACAGTTGTAGGGGCCCGAGTAATTAAAGCTGTGATGATCAAGCAGAGACTTAGTCAACCTCTTCCACGGTGGGTCCGCTGCCATTGCCGCCAGTCTGCTGCTTGCCCTTTGGTCCGCCATGAAGTTTTGTCATAATGGGAATGCAAACGCGTTGCGATTCCTTCAGATGGTGTTCATACTCGTCCTTCTCGGCCAGCGTGTTGCCATCCAGCCAGGCTGTCTCGGCAGCGCACTTCTCCCGCACCTTGGCACGATCGGCCTCAGTGAGGGCACCGGCGGGAGCCTCCTCAATAGCTTGTTTGCAGCCGTAGATGTAACCCTCTAGCGTGTTGCGTGCCTGCACCCGCTCACGCTGACGATCATCCTCCCCTCTGTACTTCTCCGCATCGGACAGCATGCGATCGATCTCGGCCTTGGACAAGCGCCCTTTGTCGTTAGTTATGGTGATCTTCTCGGATTTGCCTGTGCTGCTGTCCTTGGCACTGACATTAAGAATGCCATCCGCGTTCAGATCAAAGGTCACCTCAATCTGGGGCACTCCACGGGGGGCCGGCGGAATTCCGGTGAGGTTAAAGGTGCCCAGCAAGTTGTTGTCCTTGGTCATGGCACGTTCGCCTTCGTACACCTGGATGGTCACCGCATCCTGGTTGTCGCTGTAGGTGGTGAATGTCTGCTGCTGCTTGCAGGGAATGCGAGCGTTGCGCTCCACCAGCTTGGTCATCACCCCACCGGCCGTCTCGATGCCCAGCGATAGCGGTGTGACGTCCACCAGCAGCAGATCCTGAATTTGCGAGCTACCCACGCCCGTTAATATGGCTGCCTGAACGGCTGCCCCATAAGCCACCGCCTCGTCGGGATTGATGGACAAATTAAGCTGCTTGCCGCCAAAGAAGTCCTGCAGCAGTTTTTGGATTTTGGGTATCCGCGTGGAGCCACCCACCAGTACCACATCGTGAATAGCCTTCTTGTCCATCTTGGCATCATTTAGGGCACGCTCCACTGGTTGCATGGTGGAACGGAACAGATCCATGTTCAGCTCCTCGAAGCGAGCGCGTGAAATCTTTGAGTAAAAGTCAATGCCCTCGTGCAGGGCATCAATCTCTATGGAAGCCTCTGTACTGGAGGAAAGTGTGCGCTTTGCCCGCTCACAGGCAGTGCGGAGACGGCGCAGGGCCCTCACATTGCCTTTTAAGTCAGTTCTGTGCTTGCGCTTGAACTCCTGCACGAAGTGGTTCACCAGGCGATTATCAAAGTCCTCGCCCCCCAGATGTGTGTCACCTGCCGTGGCCTTGACCTCGAACAGCGATCCCTCATCAATGGTCAGAATGGACACGTCGAAAGTACCCCCGCCAAGATCGAAGATTAACACATTGCGCTCGCCCTTCAGATTCTTGTCCAGGCCATACGCTAGAGCAGCAGCCGTGGGCTCGTTAATGATTCGCAGCACGTTGAGCCCGGCAATCGATCCCGCATCCTTGGTAGCCTGGCGTTGGCTATCATTAAAGTAAGCCGGCACCGTGATGACGGCATCCTTCACCTTGGCACCCAGATACACCTCGGCTATCTCACGCATTTTGGTCAACACCATTGAGCTGATCTCCTCGGGCGCAAAACGCTTGCGTTCGCCCTTGAACTCGACCTCGATCTTTGGCTTTTGGCCGTCGTTGACGACCTTAAAAGGCCAATGCTTCATATCTTCCTGAATCTTTTGGTCATCAAATTTGCGTCCAATTAAGCGCTTGGCATCGAACACCGTGTTCTTGGCATTCATGGCAACCTGCAAGGCGTGGATAAAGATTAGTCATCTCTGTGGTTATTTATAGGTGACCAACTGTTGGGCGGCGTCGGCCACCCACATTTTCACACATCTCAACTTATTTTTATCCAATTAAATCGATCACATCATTTTAAGTGCGCGCATTCGTATTTGGACAATCATAATTGGCCGTTTCGGTGACTCACCTGGTTTTTTGCCGCATCGCCAATTAAGCGCTCGGTGTCATTGAAGGCCACATAGGATGGAGTAGTGCGATTACCCTGATCGTTGGCTATGATCTCCACCTTGCTGTTCTGCCACACACCCACGCAGGAGTAGGTGGTGCCCAAGTCGATGCCAATGGCCGGTGCCTTAACCATAGTGTCAACACTTTATATAGCCAAAGATTTGTATATTTCTTCAAATGTGGCTGCTGCGCCTGCCGCCGTTCAACTAAAAATTGCACGTCCGTCGGTCTGATTTTTATGGTGCAACACTCACACTTTGGCCAATTTCAATTCTACAAAACGAGCCGATTTCGGATTTTTCTCACGCCGGCAATTTCGAAATGTGTTTCGTGTGTTTTTGGAGATTTTGACGTTCGTTTTATATGTTGAGATGATTTTGGTTGTTGTGGTTGTCGCTGACGTTTCCCGCTGAGCAGACTGCGCTCTCGGAAAACTTATTTTGGCCAGGAAAACGATAACTTGTTTGCACCCAGTCAAACGTGTTTACTATAAGCAGGGACCGCAAATAATGATTATTTTACAATTTTTTAAAATAAATATTCATATATAGGTACCAGTGTTGCCACACCTCTACACAAAAAAAGGACGGTTGAACCCAGCAAAACAAAAAAAAAACAGAAAACGGACAGATTTTGTTTTAAAAGGCTAAAAAAACAGGACAAGCTATCTTTCCTTATTAATATAATTGAGTTAAGCCGAATATCTTTCGATTATATTCGAATATCCTTATTTTCGTCTAATTTATATCTAGAGTGGAATTATCAGCATCAACTTCGTGTGCATTCGTTCCAATTAACCGAAGACAACTACCAGAAACTTGATAATTTTTGCCACATGTGGGGCACCAAACATTGCTAGTGCCGCCTCCTGACGACAAGCGATGTTGAAAGTGACTGAAACGTAATTTTGCTTTCCTTGTGCGAAGGGCACATCATGTTGCATGAGTTTTGTGTCTCTTTGTCTTCGGATTTAAACTGACACTGCAGTATTTGCAGTATGCCTCCTGATCCGGATCCTTGGTATTCCAAGGACATCCAATTCTTTAATTCAGGTTCTCTTAACCAAGATTGTTGAAACTTTAAAGCGCAGTAAACCGATACTCGATTCTTCTGACTTTGATCTACACACAATTAAAACAGGGCTGCATCGCTTTGAAAATGCTTATCGAACGGCGGAACATCAATATCGAAAGCGATGCCACATACTTGTAATTGATAAACTGTATGAGCGCGTTAGAACAATTAAAAAAGGATCAATAAAGGATAAAATAAAATACAAAAGGGCATTTTTTCCAGATAGGGGACGTTTCAAAAATTTTCCGGAAATCTCAGTTTCAAAAAGGACAGATCTGTCCTCAAAAAGTACAAATTGGCGAAACTGATAGATACTTAAAATAGCCGTACAAATAAAAGAATTGCACCAGTGAGCTTCCACTTGGATATACTTTGCCTATGTGCAATGATTTTTGACACTATGTAATTTTTGAGCATAATCCTCAGTGGTAAATTACCACTGGTAATCAATATATTTTCAGTTTTTTAAACAACTCGGGCATTGATAATTATTGCCTGAGCGATAAAAGCCAAACTCAAAACATAATAATTATTTTCTGATCAATATTTTTTGCTCAAAAATAATACTCAAAATCCGACTAAAACTATTTAAAAAGGAGCTGTGGCAAAGTTTAAGTATATTCATAGAAATTTTGAGTTAAAAATTATTTTCATAGAAGCGACATTGATTACACTAGGCAACAAGGTCCAGTATATTGATGGGTTGGTGGTGATTCTAGATAATTTTAAAGTGCTGAACACGAATCTGTTTTCAGAAATGGTCCATCACGTCGAATTTTTTGGTAATTTGAGCTAAATATTGCTAAAAATGCCTTTTCTACCCTTTTAAGACGCGTTTTGTGTGGAACCTATACTTTTGATTGATTTTTTTTTATATTATCGTAAATTACTATTTCTTAACTTTAAAATAAACTATCTAAAAGAACTGTACGATTATTTATAGCGAAGATATACAATTTTGAATACATATAATAAAATAACAAAATTGTCTACTGTCAAAAGCTATGCCTATCAATTTTGAAATCTTGTCAAAATACTTATGCCAACCCCCATTTGCGATATGATTTATATTTTCTTACCTAAGCGGCTGATCTACTTATGTTTTATTAAAAGCTTTCTTTTATAACAGTATCCGATGGTTTATTTATGAGTTTATTTTTTTTATCGAAAATAATTGTGCCGATCAAGCCCGACTATAATATACTCTACTACTAATATATCTGCAGTAGCAGCTGAATGCAGATCGGCTGATGCGCTGCGACAGAGAACTTTCCTTTGCTTATATCTCGATTATCGTTCATCCGATCATTACCATTCCTTTGGCAGATCGATAAGTAATACGGATTACTTATTCCGCCTAGAAGGTACAAACTATCTTTCTACAAAACTGTGGGAGATAAACCGTATTTCATTATATCAAACATTGTGGGAGGGCGTAGTACAAATTGGAAATAAAATTGATCTGCCTGCAAGTATAAGAAGTTTATGTCCCATACATATCAATTTTCTATCTCTTACCATCTCTGAGATCAGTTTGTTCATACGGACAGACAGACAGGCCGACATGGTTATATCGGTTTAGCTGTTGATACTGATCAAGAATAGAAGCAAAATAAAAAGAGAAAGGAAAGCTAACTTCGTCTGTCCCGAAATTTTAATGCACTCGAAAAAGCTCGATTAAAAAATGACCGAGTTTCTACAAAAAAAAAAACCAACTCTAAATCCAACATTTTCCGTCTAAAAATTGTTGATTTATCAATTTTTTTTTGTTGATTTTCCAATTTAAACGTATAAACAAGATAAAAGTGCATTTATAATCAACTGAGCTTCACTTTGATTTCAAACTGCTAAGACTTTTGTTTTCTGCTTCGCAAATTTCAATTGTACTTTTTTTATTAGCTAAGAATGGAATTCGAACTTGACAATTAAAAGCAAGGAATTATTGGTGTAAGTTATTAGGCAGATTCAATACAAGTAACATCTTAGATGCTTTGCCTTCACCGCGCCGTATTCAGACTTCATTCCAATTGTGTTCAGTCAAAGTAAATAAAAATTTTCAATGTAAAAAATTTAAGTTTGTTTAATTCGTTGGTTTTTGAAATAACTATTTAATTGAGCTAACCGATCAGCTAGCAAGCCGCAAAAGCTGTCATTTTTTTCCTTATAAACAAAAATTAAAGTGCAGACATTTTGATTTTAAATGGAACGAGAGCGTAGGTTAAAGTCGGTCCGGCCTGACTTCGATATAACCGTTACTCAGGGGAAGAAATGTTTAAAAGCCTTCCTTTGTTCCTGAGGGGGAAAGCCGAAAAGTATGCAACATTTTTTAACTCGGATATTTATTATCCGATCTTTATGAAAATTTGAGGGATTATAGATATTGCAAATATTATATAAATGTAAGTTTTAAATTCGTGATCGATATCTTAAAATATGTGGGAGTTATTTAAGATTTTTTATTGTGGGGGCGGAAGTGGGCGTGGCAAAAATTTGGTAACCTTCTTCATATTTTTAAGAAAATTTATTTTCAGAAAATTCTTCTCTTTTTTAGAATTTGCAATATGATTTCTTGGTTAAGAAATTAAAATAGTTATTTTAAGAGCTATTTTACTCTAAAATCAAGGATAACACTAGGCAACAAGGTCTACTATATTGAAGGCTTTGCTACTTTAAGCTCAAACTACTAAAAATCTCGACGTAATGGACCATTTCTGAAAACAGATTCGTGTTCAGCACACGAAAATCATCTAGAATCACCACCGTCCCTTCAATTTACTGGAAAAAGTCGAATTTTGTTGGCTTGTGTAATTGTTGCACTAGTTTTAAGAAATTGATTTAAGAATAACCCCTCATTTCGTGATTAAGCCCCGTAATCAGAACGACATAAAATTCCTTTCGCCACAGTATTTCATATAATTTGCAACGTCTTGGCTTCACTTTGAAGCTCATGTGCTGTTAGAAAGTGTTTCTATTTATGTGAATTTTTTTCGATTATGTCATAGACTAGGATATCTAGAACATAGACTAGGATATCTAGACTAAACAATTGCGCAGTCGGCACCGCTTATGTCAGAAATTAGTCAGCTTACGTTCTCTGAATTCATTTGGTCAGCTTTTCGAAATACTCAGGGGTGTCCTGGAAATCTCCAGAGATTTTCGTATAAACGATTGCACTTCGAACATAACTTGGACTACTTTATTTGTGAAGTGAAAAGAATAAGACCGGCTACTAGATCATATGTAAGGGAAACCGTACGCATTAAATCTCCTTGGCTTTGAGCAGGCGGTTTCAAATCTCTCAACTTTAGTCATCTAATCTAGTAGCCCGGCATATTTGTGCCCCTTAACATATAAAGTCAAACAGCTATAATATGAAATGCTAACGTTTATACGAAAACCTCTAGAGATTTCTGGGACACACCCGACTGTGACGAAATGAATTTTCTGTCGTTGTGATTACAAGCGTTTCATTTCAAAAACTTTTTTATTGCATTTTTTTCGAAGTTCTGGGAAATATTTTTCTAAATACCAGGCCAATTTTAAAAACACTTTTTTTTATAACACTTTTCTTCTAAGCTTTAACAATCAGATGCAAAATCTTATATATTGCCAGTGTGAATCCCAGTTTAACATCGTTAATAAATTCGGTTCGTTCCTCTAAAATTTAAGCAACGTGATTAGCATATCAGCCTATAAAATATGTATATATTTATTCAAGTTTCTTTTTTTGCAGTATTAGCGTCAACTTCGCGATTAGATACACTTGATTTATTGCTGCTTTCTTCATTTAGCAGAGATTGACTTGAAATGCCCAAAATATATGCTCAAATATATCACAATATGTAAAAAATAGATTTTTTGACACAAAACCCACAGTTTAAAGCCGAATCCAAATGGCAAAGTTGATTAAGCTTTTCTAAGACAAATTATTCACTGTTGACAGTCACTTAAAATCCTCAAAATTATATTGAATGACCATTAACTGTAGATTTTAGAAATAGCACCACTGTGTTTAATCTCAGATATTCTGGAACAATTTGGTGATGAAAGAGCAATGTATGAGCGAGATGGGTGCCTTGCTTGCGGACAGTCGTCAAAACTGTAGACTACAACTTGCTGTGGCCATTCCTTAAGCTTGATATCACCAATTTTGACCCCATCAGGAGCAGTGTAGGGCAAAAGTATCGTTAATTGTAAGAAAAGATACGACAGGTTTGGTTAAAATCCTAATGAGTTTCTATCATCAGAGTACGGATCCTACTTGAAAAACAAATAGTCCTGCATCGATATCAACGCAAAAGCGAACAGCAAATAGAAACCTAGAGTATGTTTTAAACTAAACTAAGAAAGTCCTGTTATTTCTAAGAAGATTTAGATGAGTCTGTCAGTCAATAATAAGATGGAGAACGGATTGATCGACTGTCTTGGGCACTGCTGGGGCAGCTCTCGTTACATTAGAATGATCTTTCTTGTTTTAAAATTTAACTTCACTTTTGAATAGGCAAAAAGATAATGGGTTTTAATTTGATTCTGGTGAGCCTGATGTAATCGTTGGCCAGGAGTTTTTTTCGTCTCTGGAACGCAGGAGTGCAGACAGCCTAGCGGGACCCATTGATTTACTAGCTCTTTACGGGAATGTGGGGGGGTTGTTTGCTGCTGCCTCAACTGCACACTACACAATATTTATTATAGAGTCCCTAAAGCCCTAATTCATATCGGCTTAAACCGGTCAATACAAAAAGGCTAAACGACTCGAACTTGCACGGAAGATTCCCACAAGTACGATCGAAACAAAATCAAAGATAGGAGAAAGGGAAAACGAGGGAATAAGGAAAAGGGAAAACAAGTTTAATGGCTATGTCTTTGTTCCGACAGGCGGTGTGGTCTAAGGTGACAAACGACCTACACCTTCTGTACCCAACCCGACCATGATCTGCAAATGGATTAGCGTTAGCAGATCCCCAAATGTACACGCTATATCATTTTAACTTTTCGACCCCATGACTCAGGAAATAACAATCTTTACACAAACATTTTCAATATCAAATTCAATTATATATTCACCAATAATAACTTTTCAGTCAGCAGATACATCCGTAACTTGTAAAATGTGTTACCTAATTCTATCATTGTTATCCTCTTAGGACAAAGGTAACTTCCTTAAAGTGTTATTTTTATTCTGAAGCATTTCGCACATTCAGAAACAGGAACCAAAGACGACCGAAATATTCTTCATGTCGACGTAATTAAGTTTAAATTTTAATTTTGTTTTCAGCTTCGATACTTCGTTTTAATACTACATGGGTCACCCTAATGAAGTTAATCATAGAAATTATTCGCTGATTCACTTTTCAATCGTGGTCTCTTAATATAACTTTTAATTTGTAGGGTTATTTATCTTTAAAATTCATTCTTATGTTTTGTTCTTCTACTTCATTAACATTCGCTTACTTTTTAATTATTGCTCTCATTTCATTTACTTTTAATTCACCGCTGTAAAAGATAATATAGGTAATTGATAATTTATAGAATTAAGTAATAAAAGATATAGAAAATATATGTATGGGTATGCGTGCGGATATGTATAGTAATTTTTTTGTTGAATTCATTATCTTCTTATTGTTACATAACGAAGAGTATGGTATAGTTTACGTTACGATAAAAATGACAACATGATCAAAACAAAAGAAGTTGTCTCTTTGTAAGTTTGCGCTTAATTTCGAATCAGCTGACGGCTTCAGCGATAAAATATAAAAACTGGAGTGGAATGGTAGAGAACGTTACCGTTAAAGTTTAGAAAAAGCTCGAGTTGAATATAAAAAAGACGCGAATACGATGTGAGATAATCAAACAAAGATTTTATTTACATTGGTTAAGCTCACTGTTCATTTGAAACACAAATCCAACTAAGAAAGGAGATCGTAAGAACTTCATGCCAAGTTAAGCTTTCGCTATGATGTTATTTGCTCTTAATTATTTCAAGAAGGAATTTTTAGAGTTCGTACGATATCACTCTCTTAAATAAATCACTCTCTTTGCACATGTGTAAAACTTTCGCACCGTAAAATACAGGGTGCTCAGTTTTGAGATTTCACTCACCAGACGCAATCGACGATGGAGGCCTCCTCGTTAATTTGTTGTGGTTGTTGATGTTGATTTTTATATATGTTGGGGTGATATGTGTTTAACATTTTAGATTTGGTGTTTTGTTTTGTACCTCTTGTATAAACTTTAGCGTTGGCGGACTTTCCTTGGTTTACTTTGCGCTTTTTATGCTTTGCTCATTTAGAGTTTTTCGCCAATGCACACACACTCACACACATACTTGAATTTAGTAATATTAATTGTTTCGTATCTTTGGCGCGTTGAATTGCAAGTAAACTCCATGAGAACAATTTACACATAAAAAAAATATATAGAATTTTAAGATTTTAATTTGGTTTTCATCGTTTTTTCTGGACGTTTGCCCTTTTCTTTCTATTGGTATTCTTTTTTTTCTTTTTCACCCTGGAGTTTCGTGTCACGATCACTATTTTCGGCTCAACTTCTCCGCAACCACTATTAGGCCCCCCACTCTCGACCTCAAATTTGGGAAATGGCCAGATCAGGACCCGGGTTATTGTTGGACCGACTTTGATGAATGGTGTGGGACTTTTGCTGACGGCGGTCAGCCTCTCTGAAGTGGATGAAACTGCGCTGCTAAGGCTTTGCTGGCGTTGGCGACTCTGCGCTGCCTGCTCTAAGGCTTTGCTGCGTTGGCTGAACCGTCGCTGGCCTGGGCGATAACCTTTCACGGACAATTATATTGTCGTAACCATCCAAAAATCTAATAGGAGAAGGTACAGGCACATGGCCAAACCTGAATTAGTATTTTTGTTTTGGAGTTTCTCGGAATTTCACAAAATTACCAACCTGGTTTCTGTTAAACTCGATGACAATTTGATTTCCCTTAAAAGGGATGCAAAAGCGATGAGGATGGCTTAGAAAAACTTGGATTAAGTTGTTCCTTTTGTTGCCAGTGTATGTCGCTTGAATACGTCTGCTCGCTTTGATCGCTCGTAAAGAAAAGGAGGAAGCTAGTAGAAGGAAGCAGACGGATGTCTAGTTTGACAGATGAATATATCGTATGCAACCCTGCCGATATCGATAGGTTAAGCGATCGTAGGGTTGTAAATTCGATAACTGTGCCTTATTTGGCGCGATTTTGATCACTTTTAAATCTGTGATCTAAATACCATGCTGAATCCGTTTTCTGTGGATTACCTTCCAAGGGTTTTAATTTGATATTACTGTTCGTATATACGAAATGTGATTATGTTTTGGGTTTTTATTTTTGTTTATTTTTTTTCAATGGTCTTTGCGACCATTACACACCAGATAATTCTAACGACTAGCAGGAGGCAGATTAGCTGGAATCAGCTACGTAAATCCTTAGCATGATATGTTCCAATTTCTCTCCCCTGTAGATTTTCTAATAAATAAAACGCATTTCCCAATTTCTTTTTGACGCGACACTTTGAAAACTGTGCTGCGAGTTTCTTGTTGTAGTTTTGGCTGAAGTTACTGAGGTTAAAATTTCGCTTGAACACTTCCTGTCCTTCTCGAAAGGAAACAGGTTTGGATCGCAAGTTATATTGATTTGTATTCTTCTCATAGGCTTTCCTACTATTTGCTTTGATCTGCTCCCTTAATAGAGCCAGAATATCTTCCCTTGCTAACGCTTGGGGTTCCTCCAATAAGGATAACTTTTTCAACAGGTTATAATCTGCTCCGTGAGTGATCATATCCAATCCAAATAATGCCCTATAGGGTGAGCATCCTATGGATTGGTGTAGCGATGAACGAAGTGAACACGATATGTGAGTAAGATATAAATCCCAGTCTCTCTGATCTAAGCGAATATATGACCTGATGGCCGCAAGCAAGGATCGATTCACTCTTTCCGCTGCATTACTCTGCGGAGAGTATAAAGCAGTAAAAACGTGCCGAATTCCATGTTTGGTCATAAAGGCTTCAAACTCCTTAGCCTTAAATTGAGAACCGTTATCGCTTATAACCGTCTCCGGAACTCCAAAACAATGAAAAATATTTTTCAATAGGAAATCTGTGATAGGCGCTGTCGTGAACTTTTTCAAAGGACACAACCAATGAAACCGACTGAAATGATCTAGGACAATGAGGAGTCCAATGTGACCATTTTTGCTCCTGGGGTAAGGACCAAGTATGTCTATGTACAGCTTTTGGAAAGGCCGACAGGACACACTTTGTTCTCCCATTGGAGGACGAAGCACCATATTTGTTGCTTTCGTTTCCTTGCATGTATCACAGTCTCTTACATAATCTCTGACTTCTTTTGACAAACCAGGCCAAAAGAAATTGCGGCGTAACCTTTCGATTGTCTTTTGCATACCTCCATGGGCAGACAGTACGCTATCGTGCGCTTGACGAATCATATTTAATCGAAGTCCTTCCGGAATCCATAATTTCCAACTTTGGGAATCCTGAGAAGGATCTCCTGTGGCATGTTGTGTACGAATATATACGAACTTTTCGACTACCCGCAAATCTGGAAATCTATCAGGATCATTGTCAATTCTTTGTTTCAATTCCACATAATCAGGAGCTAAAAATTCTTGAGAGTCAAGATCTACTTGAGGTCCTTCCAACTCAAGGCTACTGATATCATTCTCGCACAATCGAGATAGCGCATCAGGCACAATGTGATCTTTACCTTTTCGATGAGAGATCGTGAACTTGAATGCTTGCAATCGCAAGATCCATCGCGCTAGCCGACCAGACACATTCTGTTGTCGTCGCAACCAAACTAAACTAGAGTGATCTGTAACCACCTCGAACTCCTGCAACTCCAAGTAGCAGCGGAATTTTTCGATGGCCAGAATCACAGCTAAGCACTCGCGTTCTGTTACGCTGTAGTTTCGTTGAGCTCTAGACAATTTTTTGGACATAAAGGCTATGGGCCTTTCTTCATTGTTTTCCCCTAACTGTACGAGCACAGCACCAATTCCATAATCGCTGGCATCGCAATGGAGAAAGAATTTTTCGTCAAATTTGGGATTTTGCAGTACTGGGGTGGATGTCAACAGCTTCTTCAGCCTGTCCATGGCTGATTGAGCATCGTCAGTCCACTTAAACTGCTTTTTACTGGACAAAGTCTCAGTAATTGGGAACGTCTCCTCTGCAAATTTGGGTATGAACCTTCTATACCAACCGCAGACTCCTAAAAATCCTCTGACCTGCTTCAGATTCTTCGGCGTTGGCCAATTTAAGATACACGAAATCTTGGATGGATCGGTAGCAACTCCGCCACATCCAATGACATACCCCAAATAGGAGATTTTAGTCACACAAAACTGACTTTTAGAAAGGTTCAATGTCAAATTTGCCTTTCTGAATTGCTCTGCTATTCGCACCAAGACAGAAAGGTGTTCCGAGAATGTTTCTGACACAATGCACAAGTCATCTATGTATCCAAACACACAATGGCGCAAGTCAGGAGGAATCAAATCATCCATCAAGCGGCACATCGTGGCTGGAGCATTACACAGTCCGAATGGCATAACCGTAAACTGATATAACGGTCTACCAGGAACTGTGAATGCTGTCAAAGGCTTAGAATCATCGGCTAGTTCGATTTGCCAATAGGCGTCTTTCAAATCTAACTTTGTAATCAGATTTGCCTTTGGAAGTCTCGTGAATATTCCCTCGATGCTCGGCAAAGGATAAGCATCCTTTTTAGTAGCATCATTTACTTTGCGAGCATCCATACAGAGTCTCACTTTATTTGGTTTTAGCACCATTCTCATAGGCGAGCTCCAAGGACTCTTAGAAGGCTCAATCACTCCTAAAGCTAGCATGCGGTCTATCTCGGCATACAAGAGTTTTTCTACAGCCGGACTAACTGGATAGTAACGCTGCTTTACGGGTTTCGCTTCTCCCACTTCAATGTGATGTTTTATTAAGGTGGTGCGACCAAGACCCTGTTTCTCATAATTTGGAAATAATCCTATAACCGTATCGAGCTGTTGTAACTCTCGATCAGTCAAGGGATATTTAATATCTTCTACAAAATCATCTTCTGCAGATGGGCCTGATACAGAACTGATAATCCCTGGAGCGAGATTAAAAATACGCCAAAAATCAATACCTAGTATCAGATTCTGCACAATAGAGGGTATAATATAAAGTTCAATGTCGTTTTCTTTTCCGTTATAATTCATGCGTACTCGCAATGTGCCAAGTACTTGATGACATTTGCCATCAGCAGTCTTGACCTGAGATCTTATAGGCTTAAACTGCGAATAATTACTAAAATCAAGCTTAGCTAACTTAGATCCAAGGCAACTTATATTTGCTCCTGTGTCTAATAGTCCTAATTCTTCAATATTTAAAAAGGAAACCTTCGCATAGCTACGTAAGTCATTTGCATTTTGAAAGACCGTAGCAATCAATAAATTCCTTTTCTTTTTTACCATTCCTATGTATTTTCGTCTTCGACGAGTATTTCTGCGACTACGATAATCGTCAGAAAAGATTCTTTCCCTTATTTCTAAATATTTTCTTAGTTTCTCATGATAAGGCTTAAATCGAATACTATTATCTAGTGGAATATCTTCTGAGGTCTCAGATACATACACAGTATCTGAAGAGTTTAAAGACGAATCTATTTGGGAGGCATCCTGTTGTTGTGGGCTGCCCCCTTCTTTCGGTTTTCCGAATTTCGTTGGCATTTTTGGCATTGAGGTTTGTACACATTCGGAGTACCACAACCATAGCAAAACACCCGCCTCTCTGCGAGACAGTCATCCCACCTGTGACCTTGCACATCGCAGTTCCAGCAAACAAATCTAGAAGATCCATTTGCCTCAATCGCGGCAACCTCTTCAACGTCTTCGTCTTCAGAGCATTGTTCACTTTCTGGTTCTTCTAAAGCATACACTCTATAGCCGGTTGTATATTTGGCCTTTTGAATAGGAGCTTGTTTCATTCGACCTATTTCTCGTAAGAAGTTTTCACGTTTCTGTACAAGCCTTCGCAAATGAGCAATAGAATAAATTTCTTCGAAAAGCAACCTATCTTTGAATTCGGTTAGCAAATTATTTTGCACAATTTCTACCAACTCGTCCTCTCCTAGGGGAGTAGGTAACCTATCCATTAACAGACAAATGCTTTCATAATAAGTTTCAAAACTCTCTCCAGGCTTTTGCTTGCGAGCACGAATTTGCTCTCGAATTTCATTAATCGAGCGGCTTTCCTTGTATTGCGATCGAATCGCTGCACAAAATGCTGACCAAGTTCGCTTTACAGCCTGTTTATGGAAACGCCAGTACCAGTTTCTGGCTTTTCCTATCAAAAGCAAATGAATGTTTCGACTTAACGCTTCAAAATCTTTTGAAAGATTTTCTTTCGATAATATTTCAACGCGATATATAAATTCCTCAACGGACAATCCTTGTGAGGTTCCATCAAAATGAACTCCCCATTTTTGTATCACATCCGCAACTTTATGGTGTCCAAATGGATAACGACCTTGAGACGAGCCTTCATGATTACTCCCATGTGTCTGCATTTCATCAGCAGACCCTGGAGGATCTGAATGAGATGGAATTTGCATATTAGACAACACTCGGGTCACTGTTTGCTCAATCATGGTTTGGATACTTTGCAAATCTATTTCATTGGAGCGTGGTGGATTTCGGTTTTGCGCTGGTCTCCCTCTGCGTCTAATTGCACCTGGTTTCTTAGCTCGAACCTCTGCATGATTCGTACTATGACTCACATCACCTGTTGCCAGATTTACGCTACTATCTTCTAGCGATTGCACCCCTGCAGTATCTGGTTCGGCTGGCGGTACTACTTCTTTGGTTGCTTTCGACAGACCTCGAGTTTGTGGTCGACGAGGGGGGTATACCAAATATTTTTTTGCTTTCGGAGGACAATTTCCTATCACCATCTTTAGATCTGCTTTTTGTAATTCTACAAAGCAATTTGGACATTCTGGTTTGGTGTTCAATCGACCTTCAATACATTGTCGGTGAAACACATGTTGACAAGGAGTCACACAACACGTTTGTGTATTTGTCATTGGCTCTTCACAAATTGTGCACCTGTTTGCTTCAGCTGGTGCTGAAGGCTGATTTTCCGTAAAACTGTGTTGTAACGGCATATTCATAAACAAAATTTTCCTGATCGTCATATACGGGAATCGAAAACAAAATGATATAATTAAACGTCGGAAAAAAAACAAACCATTAACTTGGGGAAATATTTTTGGACTATTGTTTCTACACGTAGTTTCTAGTTTAAATACAAATCCAAATCAATAATACTGCCCATATTCGGCGGTCAAGTATACGTTATCCGTACTACTCGAAGATCCAGCACGACTACAAACTGCATACCGATTCTAGATACTCTTTCTTTCCACTACTTGGTCTGGCATTCAAATTTTCATCTAAAACAAAACAACTAATTTCAGCAAAAATGTTATAACAAATACTTCGGTCGATCATATTCGCATGCGCAAATACTCGAGTTCCAGAAGCTTATTATGAGTATTTACTAATAAAACTGTTCCTTTAAACAACAACTAAAATCCAAACGAAAAATAAAACGAGCTTAATATCTGCAATGTTTTTGCCAATTAAAATTTTAAGTCAGGATCCACAATCTATTAGATTCGCTCTTCTAGTTTGCTTCACAATGACTTACGATGTTAGCAGTAAATTGATTTTTAGAAAACTTTTTCTTTGCTTAGACACTTGGTCGACCTAATTTGGCACGAGCAATAATTATCGAGATCCAAAGCAGCAAAGCTTTGAAAAAACTTTCTCTTCTCAAAAACAAAACAGTTTCTGGGGCTTATACGTCGGAATCCAGATCAGTCTGCGAAACACGACTATCTGAAACTCTGACAATACCTGCCCCACGTTGGGCGCCAAAATTTATGTAATCGTTGGCCAGGAGTTTTTTTCGTCTCTGGAACGCAGGAGTGCAGACAGCCTAGCGGGACCCATTGATTTACTAGCTCTTTACGGGAATGTGGGGGGGTTGTTTGCTGCTGCCTCAACTGCACACTACACAATATTTATTATAGAGTCCCTAAAGCCCTAATTCATATCGGCTTAAACCGGTCAATACAAAAAGGCTAAACGACTCGAACTTGCACGGAAGATTCCCACAAGTACGATCGAAACAAAATCAAAGATAGGAGAAAGGGAAAACGAGGGAATAAGGAAAAGGGAAAACAAGTTTAATGGCTATGTCTTTGTTCCGACAGGCGGTGTGGTCTAAGGTGACAAACGACCTACACCTTCTGTACCCAACCCGACCATGATCTGCAAATGGATTAGCGTTAGCAGATCCCCAAATGTACACGCTATATCATTTTAACTTTTCGACCCCATGACTCAGGAAATAACAATCTTTACACAAACATTTTCAATATCAAATTCAATTATATATTCACCAATAATAACTTTTCAGTCAGCAGATACATCCGTAACTTGTAAAATGTGTTACCTAATTCTATCATTGTTATCCTCTTAGGACAAAGGTAACTTCCTTAAAGTG